>JBCNJP010014931.1:0-10359 GCA_039602395.1 Deinandra increscens subsp. villosa | reverse complement strand
TCGCACGTCTAGATTAGATAATATCGTGAACGATTGTTGATGATGGACCAACAATCTTTCCACAGGTTGATTCATTAGTTACATAATTTTAAGGTTGTATTTGTTATCTACATCGATATTCGATCTCAAGTATATGATTCTAGAGTCTAGACGTGTCTGTTAGTTTTCGTTTGTGAATTATATGATGAGTTTAACATAGGTTTTTATTGTGCAGGTTCCTGCTTTTATTGTGCTTCAAATGGACCTGATGAATCTGATCTAGAAATTGTTCGTGGTGGAGGTATTGATTGCAACCTTGCTGCTGAAGGTATGTTTCCTTAATCATGTTTGGATTTTGTGACAGGAACTCAATGATTTCGTGGGTTGAAATAAGAAGTTGCAGATTAGTAGAAGAGGAACAAGGCCACACAAGCTTTGACGGTTCATATATTGAAAATCACAGTCATAGTCGTGGTCAATTCAATTCAAATGTTTGGATGTAGAAAGGATATTAATGCCTGACAACTCAAATGTGTATGCAGAACGAATATCAATTCAAATCAAATGTTTATGTATTAAATTGTTACCATGACAATATTTTGTAAGAGGTTGGATTGCAGGTCCATTTTCTTCTGATTTGAGGTTGCAATTTATAAAAGGTTGGATTACCGGTCCATTTTGTTATTAACACTTGCTGGTTTGTATACTTTCACGTTTAAAATGAATTATGCGCTCAACAGTGAGCATATTACATGGATTTATTTTTGGTGGCAAGAAAAGCGAACATTTGTGAATAGTTTGTTAATTTTTTTCATGTTTGAATTCAATTGCATGCCCACATTTGATACTAGCCATTTATTACTACAATACCTGAAGCGATGAAGCGACGGCTGAAGCACCTGAAAATAAGCATGTCATTTCTAATCAAGAAAATGATGTTTGGACTAACACATTAGTTAACCAATATTCATTGTGTAGAAACTCACTGAATAACTTGTCAATTTCCACAAAAGAACGTAAAGGTTGTCAAGGGAGGTTCGCTCTTTTTTTCATAAATTGTTTAGAAACAAACGGAATTGATAATATTATCATCACAATTAACTACCCACAAACACAAAATCTTAGCTCCTGTTCGCCTACCAACTAATTAACTAAACACTTGGATGCGATTAATTAATGTTTGAGATAAAAAGTCTTTTAAGAGATTCAAAAGTATTTACATTGTTTAGTTGTGTTGTATTATGTAGAAATTATTAATATGGTTCAATGGGTTATGAATTGTAATCTTTCGACCATTACGACCTAAAACTTTATTTTTAGTCGGACCGATTTTGCTATCAAAGAGTGGGTTGCAGTGAAACTTCTCGTCACCGCCGAACGCTCATGTACCGCATTATAAATTGTCGTTGCACCGCATCGCGCTAACAGAAACAAATATAGCATTGTGAATTGTCGTCGCCGCCGAACGCACAAATAAATGGCGCGTACCGCACTATAAACTGTCGCCGCTGCAACGCCCGGGCACCATGCTAGTATATATATATATAGGGAGATGATCATTTGAGAACCAATTGGTTTTGAGAACTATTCTGAGCACTAGTTTATATATGGAAAACCCCCACATGAATTATAATGGTCCCCACCTGAAATTAGGGGTTGAATTTTGGTTCTCAAAAGTTCTCAAAACAAAAAGTTCTCATTTCAACCTAACCACATATATATATATATATATATATATATATATAGGGGAAGGATCCTGCGAAAACACCATTTTTTTGTGAGAACTACGTAAACAAATCTTAAAACTTACATAACTTTTTCATACGTTAATATTTTTTTAAAAAATTTACACCAAAAGTCTTAAAATTATATTATCTTTAATCATATAGAAGTTTTAAAAAACTTGACGCTTTTTTTATTTTTTTTAAATATTTTTTTGTGTGGTGCACATGTGCATCACAAAAAAAACTCATACTTTTAGTATGAGTTAATATTTTTTTCTTAGTCGCACCATATGTCATATATTTTCATCATTTTTTTGCGTTTTTATTGAATGATGCACATGTACATCATACCACAAAAAACGCTCATACATGTGATATACATTAATAGTTTAAAAAGAAATTGCACCCTAAATCTTATAGTTGTGTTATCTTTAGATTTAAAGAAAAAAAATAGCATTTTATAATTTTTTTTTAATTATATGATGCACATGTGCATCACACGGGAAAAAAACGTTCAGTTTTTTTTTTTAATATTTTGCTCCAGATTTAAAGATAACGTAATTATAAGACTTTTGGCGCAAATTTTATGAAAAATCGTTAACGTATGAAAAAGTTACGTGAGTTTTAATATGTGTTTTCGCAGTTTTCACAAAAAGATGTATTTTCGCAGGATCCTAACCCTATATATATATATATATAGGGTTAGGTTCAAATGAGAACTTTTTCTTTTGAGAACTTTTAAGAACCATTCTGGGGGGGGGGGGGGGCATTCAAATTCATGGGGGGGATTTCCTTATATATAACTTGTGGCTAAAAATGGTTCTCAAAAGCTCTCAAAACCAATTGGTTCTCAAATGATCCTCTCCCTATATATATATATATATAGAGTCGAGTTAGCCTACATCCAGCAAAAACGCTACATCCATTGCGGATTCATCTGGGGCGTCCATCAAGATCATCCAACAGCTAGGATCTATGGTGTTTCCGCCTATGGTGTTTTCGGTGGGGGGAAAAAACACCATAGGCGGAAACACCATAGATCCTAGCTGTTGGATGATCTTGATGGACGCCCAAGATGAATCCGCAATGGATGTAGCGTTTTTGCTGGATGTATTTTACCCCAAACCTATATATATATATATATATATATATATATATATATATATATATATGGGGAAGGATCAAATAAAAACAAGATGTTATTGCGAAAACAAGAAAACAAATATTAAAACCTCTATAACTTCCTCATACGATAATATTTTTAAAAAAAATTTGCACCAAAAGCCTTAAAATTATGTCACCTTTAATTCTGGGGAAAAAAAATTAAAAATATAAAATTTCGTGACTTTTTTTATTATTGCACATGTGCAATAATACGTATTAATTATATTACACATGTGCAATATTAACAAAAAAACGTTAATTTTTTTTTAAATTTTTTCCAGAATTAAAGATAACAGAATTATAAGATCTATGGTACAATTTTTTTATCAAAAATATTAACGTATGAAAAAATTATAGAGGTTTTAATATTATTGCACATGTGCAATAATAAATTTTTATTGCACATGTGCAATAATAAAAAAAAATAAAAAAAACGTTGATTTTTTTTTAATTTTCTCCAGAATTAAAGATAACAGAATTATAAGATTTATGGTGCAATTTTTTATAAAAAATTTTAAGATATGAAAAAAGTTATAAAGGTTTTAATATTATTGCATATGTGCAATAATAATAATAATAAAAATTATTGCACCTGTGCAATAATAATTTTTAAAAAAATTTGATTATTTTTTAAATTTTTTCCCATAACTAAAGATAACATAATTTTAAGGATTTTGGTGCAAAATTTTTATAAAAATATTAACGTATAAAAAAGTTATAGAGGTTTTAATATTTGTTTTCGTGTTTTCGCAATAAAAGTTGTTTTCACATGATCCTTACCCATATATATATATATATATATATATATAGATTTGGGGTAAAATACATCAAGCAAAAACACTACATCAATGCGGATTGATCTGAGGCGTCCATCAAGATAATCCAACAGCCAGGATCTATGGTGTTTTCCGCCCATGGTGTTTTTTTTTCCCCCGAAAACGCCATAGGCGAAAACACCATAGATCTTGGCTGTTGGATGATCTTGATGGACGCCCCAGATCAATCCGCATTGATGTAGCGTTTTTGCTTGATGTAGCGTAACTCGACTCTCTCTCTCTCTCTCTCTCTATATATATATATATATATATATATATATATATATATATATATATAAGTAAAATGGGTTTTCTGACTTAAGCAGCCGCAATCAATATTGATTGGAATAATTGTACCAGTAACTTATAGACTAGTTGTTTATTTATATCTTTTGGTTAAGATTGTCTATTGGCAGGCAACTAGACCACCTCTCAACCTCAAATCTAGTATCACTACTCTCCCAGGTGATCATCTACGAGGAGTACGAACCCCAGGGAACTGTGCTGCCAATATAGTGGTATAATGCCACATACTTACGGGGTCCCTCAAATTGGCCGATTTACTATACTCGACACACCGTCATGAACCAACAGGGGAACAACCCTGCGTGCCGGATTAATTTATTGTGAAAATTATCTTTTTAAATGACTAAGGTCCGTTTCTTCCATGTATCGCTCTCGAGCATGCGCGTACCAACCGCCACTCCCAACCAAATACTTTCAGCCTGCACTTGCGTGATAGCCGAGTTTGCTTACATAGGCATAAAGGACCTCAAGCGTATCATGTAGCATGGGAAGCGAGTCACCTTACAGGATCATGCATCGTCCCCCAACCGGGTGTCACAGGTCCGGCCTTTGGGATTTCGACTCCCCAAATGACCTGTGATACGTAGAGCACGCTTGGTTC
This sequence comes from Deinandra increscens subsp. villosa, assembly GCA_039602395.1. Classification (NCBI taxonomy): domain Eukaryota; kingdom Viridiplantae; phylum Streptophyta; class Magnoliopsida; order Asterales; family Asteraceae; genus Deinandra; species Deinandra increscens. The sequence goes on along the minus strand of JBCNJP010014931.1, from coordinate 5,770 downwards.
AAAAAAATCAGTGATACACTTTCAATAAAAAGAGTTTTCAAAAACTCATTAGACACACCTTAAACCAACTTTATAAAGACAACTTGTATAGTTGTTAAAGGTTTATTATTTCCAATCAAGTGTGAGAATTTAGCTAATCATAGCTTAAAGATTTGCCAATAAGTAAAAGAAGATTTCATAGACAAAATGATTTCAATTACTTAGACTGGTTAAAGTTCTTACAGACTTTGACATACTTAATGTAGGATCGATCTAAAGCTCATCACAAACCCGGATCGTGTTCAACCTCGTGCTTGAAGATCGGAAGATGACGAGATGAATCAATCAAGAATCTAGGATAATCTATAACAAGAAAGATGATAATCAATTCGAATGATTTCGTTAGTCGAATGATTACAACATAAGAAATCATAACAACAATCTCTCTCTAGAAATCCATGACTCTCTCTCTCTAGAATGGAAGCTCACGTTACTCTAGAGAATTATCAAGATGATTCATCACTCATCATCTAAAGAGTCATCATGTTGTGAATAGAAAACCATCACTATATTTATAGTGAGGGTGGCTAACTAGTGAAAACAATAAATGAACAAAATACAAATAAAATCAAATAACATAAATATTAATTAAATCAAAGTTGATTTAATTAATCCGAAGCTTTACTCGCTCGAACCGAACTTCTGTTGACTTTTACGTTAATTGTTGACCCGAATGGTTGACTATTCCAGAAAACGGTCTACAATCCAAATTCACAAGCCCCGATCATCACAACCCGTGTCTCTGAATCATTTCACGATGGATTCTTCAGTCGAATGCTTCAGTAAACAGATTTGATGGTGTCAGTCACATAAATTTTAGTTCCAACATGTTTTAAGTAGTAAAGAGGGGTTTTGCAAGAGTTTTCTTGTCAAAATTTTTAGTGTTTGTAAGAGTGTTAAAGCCATAAGAGATTTCCAAATTAAACCAAATAGTGAGACAAATACAAGTGGACAATCACCCTGACGGGCAAGGGAGGCGGGCAACAAGCTGCGCCGCCAAGCCTTTCTGGATAGCAAAACTAAGCCTCGTGAAAACAACATCCCTAGAACCAGAGGTCACCACATTACCATGCATGACCCGTTGAACTCTATTTAAGGTTTCCACGGCCTCAGAGGCGAGGGACCCAAAAGTGTCAAAGGCAAAAGGAACAAACACGTGTTGATTTTCAATGCACGCTTTCTCATCCTTGTTCACTTTTCCAATCGCAGCCTTAGAAGCCGCCTGCCCCACTTTGAACTCCCCAGCCCCCAGGCCCACCAGAGGGGAGACCCCAGTAAGATCCAGGCATGCATGCTTCCCCCTAACCCACCCAAAGACCAAGATGTCTGCCGGTCTAAGAGTCGATCGCCCATCAGACGGGTCCGTCAGGAAGTTGACCGGAGCTTCCTTCTTCGCTGAGATCCCCGCGCGCTTGAATATGTCGAATAGAACATCCCTAACCAAATCGTGTCGATATTTAAACCCCGGGAGTTCTTTGCAATGGACAGCATGTTCCCCGAACGAATCCAAACACGCCTTGCGACAAACGGGGCATCTCTCATCAGACGGGAAAATGGGAATCATGAGGCGGTATTTAAGAATGGCACGATATTCCACCGGAGACATATGCTGGCCCAACCCCTCGATAGGGATAGCCCGGAGGAAATCTTGGGCATGTGGCGCTTATAAACATCCAAACACGGCTTTTTGTCTTACGGTCATGTCAAACTTCACTTCCATCTTTTGCATGATTTTACCAAAAAGGGCACTCGCCAAAACTTTTTGGGCTTTAGAGGGGGCGGTGTCCTTTTCAGTGAAACCGCTCAGGTCAAAGTCTGGAGTAACATCCCGAAGACGGTCCAATGCGCCCGCATACTCCGTGTCCATGCCACATATCCCACTTTCCCTCAAAATATGATCCTGAAGCACCCAAGTTTGCGCCCTTGATGCCACAAAGGCAAACGAGGAAGCCTCAACCGCAGAATATAATCCAAGCCCCCCACACCTGATGGGTAATGAGGCAATCCGCCATTGGAGATCCCCAAAGAAGGGCCCCCCACACACCACCAGATTCTCAATAGCCGTGCGCAGTTCTTTATCAAAAAAGGAAGCAGCCCCCAACATGTGTAACGGAGGACATGTCCTAAACCCAAAGAAAAGTTTGGCTATACCCATACACGAGCGCAGCAGAAGAAGTTCGCTCTGCGGATCCCCCAGCTTGGGGAGGAGGCGGATCAGATCAACAGCGTTGGAAGCTCTTTTCGAAGCCAAACCCTGGATAAACTCTGCATTCCGACTAACAGCTCCCCTTAAGAGTTTCACCCCTAGGCCAGGTCTGCCAATGTTCTCTGGGAAGAGCCTCGCACTGGGCTTCCTACCGTCACAAGAAGGCCAGAAGAGCTCAGTTTTTCTAATGTTGAGCGCAAGCCCCAAGGAAGGACCCTTATCTTTAATGATGTCCAGCACTTTGGCAACCTGCCCAACATCCCCAATAACAGTACCATCATCGAGGTACCACGCATGAAGGAGAAGTTTGCAATTGTCCCTGATCTGGTGAACCAGGGGGTGCAAAACAAGCGCGAAGAGGAGAGGCCCCAAAGGATCACCTTGTTGAACCCGCGTAGCGGACCAGATATGATTATCCCCGAGATACAGTCTAGCAGGTTGCCCATACAAAAACTCAACCCAAGACGAAATAGAAGGGCACCTCTCCCTGACCTCATGAAGCAAGGACGATCTGTCAACCAGGTTAAAGGCATTAGAAAAATCTACGGTAAGCATGGCCAAGGACCCATCCTCGTGATCGATCTCCTAAAACACGGTTAACGCTGTGCAAAATGGCCACCGCCCCTCCCGATACACCAACCCCGAATTGAAAATCATTGAGGTATTACGCCATAACCTTACCAACCCCTTTCATAGCAACCTTGGAAACCAGACGTCTCCAGATAGTACCAACCGCAATTGGTCGGATCCCATTATCAGGTTTCAGAAGCGGGGTAAGGGGAGCAGAAGCAACAAACTCCGCCAGACAACCGGGGCATCTCCCCCTAGCCACAAATTAACCACCGAAGTAATAGCCTCTAGAAGGTCATTGGCAATGGCGGAGCCCTCCCCACATAGAGCATCAAGAATGTGTTGTGCCCTCAGACCATCCCTCCCACACGATGTCCCTTTAGGGAACGATTTAACGCACCCCATAACACAATCAACGTTCGCCACCATAGGAGGCTCTGAATAAGCAACAGTCGGCAAGGATGGGGGCGGCATGTGGGGATGCTTGGCCTCAAGAGCGAGTATGGTATCTCCATTATAAGGCGCAACACCGGACGAACAAAGCACTTTCACCGCCGCAGTGAAATGGCCATCCGCAATCTTCCGAAGACACTGCTTGATGTTCGTGCTAGCAGATGTATCTTTATCAGAACCACCACGCTGCTGACCACCGCCCCCTTCCTTAGAGCTGTCGAAAAGGCTGTTAACAAGCGATTCAATACCGTCCTCCTTCCCCCATGTGGCTAGGGAAGTCATTATGAGTTGGCATTGCAAGGCTTTTCTGTTCCCAGACCTACTTTCTTGTCGACTTTGAGGTCTGAAAACCCTTAACGTACAGCGAGGGAGAAGCAACAACCTCACCCAAGCGTCCACAGACCCGGGTTGAGCTACCACCCTGAGGAGAGCAGACTTTAAAGCATGGGAGAACGCCAACCTGCAGCTAGGAGGGATGCTCTTGACTGTCGTGACACGCACCTTGAAAACCCTGTCGAGTAGCTCCCCATCCAGGACAAACGAGCTATTGGGGATGGCCACATCGACAACAGTGGCAGGTTCCGGGACCCCCATAATGTGTCTCACCCTACCGGGCTCAGCCATCGAAAACCTAACGACGCCATCGGGGTGATGGCAGCCACGGCTTAGAGCATGGATTTTCATGCACTTCCCACACATCCAATATCCAAAAGTCTTTAAGGTGTTCTCCAATGCCATGAACACGCCAGGGTCCGAAGAGATAACCCCATGCAACACAGTACGGCGATCATCGCTAAACAGGTGTAGACTTTTGATATGTGAGATAAGTGTAGAACCACGATACGATCTTACTACAGCATGATTTGGTAATCGAATAGCAACGAGAAGGTAAATAAAGCTTTGCTTTATTGATTCACTTAGAGGTTACAGGCTAGAGAGAGAAACACACTCAGTTTACACACAGTTAAGATGTTGCAAAATGACAGAACTTGACTAACTCTCTCTAACACGGACTCTTTATAGTCACTTAGTCAACAGGCCAGCGAACCACCAGCGGACCATCTGATACGCTGTACCAACTGGTCCGGCGGACCATGTGGTCCGGCCAGATGACTATCTGACTCACACAGACGCTCTAGATTAGATACAATACACGAGACACATGCTAGCATAGGAATATGTTTCTACAGACTCCCCCTTAACGTGTAGTGTATCTAGCTATCTAACTTTCTAACAAAACTTCAGTCTTCAATATTCAGCATTTCTGCGTCTGATCTTCAACTTGAAATCTTGTCAGAATTAGAGCTTGCATGGCTATATCACTCCTTGATTCAATCTTTAAACTTCAAGATCCACTTGTAAAAGATATAACATACTCCCCCTTTCACCATGCTTGAGTTGTCTCACTCAGATAACCTGCAATTTCAGAAGACAGAAACACGGCTTTCCTTTTCTTTTGAAAAATAATTTAATCTTGGCGCAAAACTTCTCTTCGAGAATCCAAGATATAGTTTTGAATTTTTTAAAAATTTGTATCATGAATCGATCGGTCGAAAACAAATAAGAAACAAAATCTTTTTGGCTTTTTGAAACTTTATGCTCAAAACACACCTAAAATCTTTTTGGATTTTTTTCAGATATGAAACATAAATGCAATACAGAAATGAAATACTGAATCACACACTATTTTTGTATTTTGCGAGAAAGATCACAACTTGGGATCATATTGATCATGACATGCTGAACTACACTTCAATTTCAATTATTTCAGCACATAAGTCATGACGATTACTGGTATAATTTGTCCATCTTAAACTCAGGCACAATCATACTCATAACATCTGGATATGTTATTGAATTGATTAGATTTACTTTGACCAGTGTACCCCACACTATCAGACATACTCAGATATGTTTTTGCTTTTTATATCACACTTTGTGATTTCATTTGTGACTTAATCACATTATGATTGTATTCATGATTTAGTCAACTGTGTTCCATGCAAAAAGAAATAAGAACGTTAAATCGTCTACCTTAAGGTCGATCTTTCGATACGCAGATAAGGCCTCAGATTTTACAAAATAAGAAAATAAAACAAGTTGAAATTGTATAACCCAACAACAATCAGGTCGGTACTCCCGTACACGCAGAGAAAGTCCGATGAGTTATACGAAACACCAAAGAACATAAAGCAGAACGTCAAACGAACAACAATCAGGTCGATCTTTCGATACGCAAAGAAAGTCCGATCGTTTGACAAAAACAAAACAAAAAATCAAACAAATTTAAATCTTTGCAAAATGAACACATGTATACACATTGACTTCTCATTTTCTTTTTCACATATCTTTTCTTGATATATCATGAGATATGCATCAAGATGTTGTCCACTTGGTCAAGCATTAATATTTAGTGTTTATCACATGTGAATACTTTCTGATTTAATGTCGAGTGTGACATCCGAGAATTCCAAGGTTAACTTCTGTGACAACCCGTAAGTT
>JBCNJP010014930.1:0-10361 GCA_039602395.1 Deinandra increscens subsp. villosa | reverse complement strand
TCTCGGGTGTCACATTTTGAAAATTAACTACCCTTGAAAAGATAAATAAAATTAATTTTACGAAAAGGCTAAGATCCTCATTGAGAATCTATCTTAACTGTATGCGTCTGACAGATGCAATTAGGGATAAGTTCAATTGGTAGGTCATAATGACCAATTGCATTTCCAGTGCAATTCTTAGATCCTATGGGACCGATGACACTAGTGAACCTGATGGATTATGATATGTCCGACTATCGATTTGGTCCACGTAACCATAAATGTATTGTCCAAGAGTTACAATCTGGACGATGAACAAGTTATAATATTTTAATATTATATATTTAAATATTATTGATCACAACGCAAACATTAGGCGAATCATTGTTTGTTGAAAGAATGATTATATTTAATTATTAGAGAAATAATTAAATAAAGGCGAAATAATATGGTGATTGTTTAAGATGTAAACGACGATAGAATTGTTAAAGCGGTTAAAAATTTAATCAGGAATTAATAAAACGTTATTTCATTATAACGTTTACGGGGATTTAATTTATGATTATAAATTAAATACGGATGACGAAGAATTATTAAGACTTACGAACCATTTGTAAAAAGTATAAAAATAAAAACTATATTTGTAACGGAACATATTTTATAAAAGCCTTTTTATACAATAAAACTAGAATAAGGTTGGATGAACCCTATATTTTGCGTGCTCGGGTTAAGATATAAGCCTTATATCATCGTTTATATTTATTATAGGAATTGTTTGAAACAAACATCCATATCTTTGGAAACTTGCTCATTTAAAACCAAGGTGAGTCCACGGACCCTTTTCAACGTACTTTCTGGGGGACATTAACATATTTTACTTGTTTTTAAAATATTACATGAGTTGTTTATCTGGTTGAGCAAACTCGAAGTCCCCTTCAGCTTTTAACGTTAATTTATTTGTAAAATGTGATAGTCAGGGATGGACCCATTGGGTGTGACGACCCTACTCGTCGCTAGTAGCACTAATAATGGTTGGAGACCAACGAGTACTTGATTAGTCATTTCATGATTGATATTACGCTCATAAATATCGGTGGGCCGAATATATAAATAACTGGGTCAAGTAGCGTTATAAGACTCATGGCAATAACTACACATTATTGTTGAAACATACAATAATAATTATCTTGTGCACATTTGATTCATTTATTTAAACCTGTTTTTAAAGAATAAACCTTGTTTTGTCGAGTTATAAAAACATGTGAATTCACCAACTTAATGTTGACTTTCAAAGAAAATGTTAATCTCAGGTAAAGGAAGGGCAGCAGAATAGAAGAATTACTTGGTCGGATGTGTTAAGTGGAAATAGGACTAGTCTTAGCAAATTATTGCATATGTTTAAAAATAGAGTCCTATTGTTATGGAACCCCCCTTTATGTCTTATTTTGTTTAAATGTAATAAAAGTACCATGTAACAACGTTGTGTAATAAATGGTGTTTATAAAAAGTATGTAGATGTTGTGCGATATAACTATTGTTTCGATCCATGATAGTCACCCCTCGTTCTTCCGCAACGATTTTGCGGGGTGTGACAGATTGGTATCAGAACCAATGGTTATAGAGAATTAAGATGTTTTAGGAGTTCTAGACTATAACCTTTTGGTTCACGTGTTTCGTGTAAGTGCCATACATATTAATGTTATTAAATATTACTTGAAAATATACTTCTTCATACATATAAAAAAAAGAATGTGCATTTTCAGATGGATCTTAACCTCGTGATAGTATTATCATTTGATTTTGAGGAGATAAATTGGGTATATTGACTACTGCGGAATCCATTGAGGATGACGCACATGGGTATAACGTCGAAGAACCTATGGAAGACAATGAAAATAACCAGGGAGACCAGGAGGTACCAGTACTTGAGGCACCAGTAGTAGAGCAAATTCAGCCCGCACCACTATTGATGTTGGAGGCACCATCGGTGCCAGCAGAGGAGGCTCAGGCGAATTATGATCCAACATTGCAGGTAGTACCAGACGAGGGAAGTGTTGGACAGATCCCTAGGAGGTTTGAGATAGGTAGACCATCAAACCATCAAGCAGGTCGAATGCCTGATGATACGACCAGTTCTGTGCCCATTGAGGCAGAGATTTAGAGGGATATTCTGAGGGTGAACATTGATACGTACATGAAGGAAATTGGAGCATTACAAACTTAACTAATGCATTATGAGAATCTGTGGGGTTTGGCATTTTTCAATAACAATCAGATGGTTATAGAAATAAATGAATTGCAGATGGGGATCAATGTACCAGAACAACAAATAATGATAGCAAACGGAAGGATCGCGACACTGGAGGCAATGTTTTAAAAACCGGTTCGAACCGGCCGGTTCAACCGCGAACCGCCCTCCTCACCGGTTTTTTATATCCCGGTTTTTGGCAATAACCGAACCGGGTTAGACCGGCCGGTTTTTCGGTTTTTTCCGGTTTAACCGGTTTTCTGATTTTTTTTATTTATTTTTTATTTTTTTTTTAACTTTTTTTTATTTTTTATTTTTTTTAAAGTTTAAAACTTATATTTTCTTATGAAATACATATTTGATATTATTTTTTAGTGGATTATAATTGTATTTTAACTACTTTTGTTGGGGTGTACAAGTTTATTAGCATTTTTATAAAAAAAAAATATATAAATCCCCTAACCGGTTCAACCAGCCGGTCCGACCGGTCGAACCGGTCCCGGAAGGTTTTCCGGTTCAACTAAAAAACCGGTTTTTAAAACATTGACTGGAGGCGCACAACATGATGTGGGCAAATTTCACCTACCTACAGTTTCCCCCACCCCCACCCCTGTAGACGCCTAGGTTGTGTAGTAATTGTTGACTAGTAAGTAGTCAAATTTCTGGATATTTTGTTATGTAATCAAGACATAAACAGGTAACTTGGTAGAACTGGTAACACTAACACCTTTTGGGGAAGACGTGATTTATCGATAATGATCACGTGATATATATATAATTGATGCAAATTATTAGAAATTGTGTTTTGTCATAATATGGTAAACTAGAATAAATAACTTATGTATTATTGTAGAATGATAAACTAGAATGTACAATCAGTAAAACATTGTGAGTTAAGAAGATAACTTGTATAGTCATGAGAATGGTTTAACTAAATGGACTTATAAGATTTCACGAAAGAGTAAACGTTAAAGATTTAATTCTAGTTTTAAATATGCATGTTAATATATATATATATATATATATATATATATCTATACTATCTTATTATGCATATTCTTCAAGTGGTTGAAAATTAAGATTTATGCATAATGTACAAGGATTTAAAGCATGGTGTTGAATATTTTAAGAGGTACAAGAGAAGAAAGCATATTGTACAACTATCTAAAGCCCAAATGTCTTAAGATCATAACCGAGTCCTCAAGTGGGTATTCTTATCCAAACCGGTCCCCAGTTACTTGTTATCCTGCTTTTTAGACCTAGAATGAGAAACAAACAAAAAAGATTGCAGCGAGGGATTGAAGATCGATTCTCGTTGCTTGGTTGCCATTCACGCTCATCTCTCACCCAAATCCGGTAAGCTTCACTTCGTCTTTCTCCCTTTTCTTTTACAGAGACCCTTAATCCGAACATCTTTCACACAAATGTTGAGAAAGCACAAATCCAACGGTTCCTCTCAATTAGATGCCTAATCCGACGGTTCATCTTTGTTGTTTCACGTGGATTGACCTCTTCTTTGGAGTTTTTGACAAGGATCGAGTCTAGGTTGAAGTGTATAAAGTCCAAGAAGATTCATCACATTTCCCACATCCATCAGGTTTCAATTGCAATTATATACTGGTAATTGGATTTGATTTTTTTTATATTTTTATGTTTTTTGGGTTAAATTGTAGTCCTGAATTCTTATACTTATTATATTGAATGTGCAAGGTTTGGATTGTTGTTTGAAGACCTGGTAATTTGCTGATTTGAAGAAACTAGAAGAAAAAAAAATCATATTTTTTAGGTGCTGTGAAGACCTGGTAATTTGTTTGAAGATGCTGTGATTTGGTACATTGTTGTGTAAGTTTAGTTGATGTGATTTGGTTCTTTGATTGTGATTTGTAGGCATGCTGCTGGTCTCATCGTTGGGTTCTGCATAGGTAAATTAGTATTCAACTATTCAACAGGTAAATTAGCATTCATAATTCATGTTCATATAATTTTTTATTTAAAGGGTCATGTTGTAGATCATTAAAGCAGCCACAGTTCATGGCGCTCCTATATATTGCCAGTCAAGCTTCCAATTGATGTTTTCCACCATAGATTGCCAGTCAAGATTCCAATTGATGTTTTACTTCATAATTATTTTATGCCATTGTGTAGTATGTTCTTATTGGTGCTTTTGGTTTACTTGTGATCACATCTAAAGGTTGATGATCAAGCATCCAAACTTCCAAAAGAACATGTGATTTTTGACACAAATGGATCTTACATATTTCTGTCTCACTTGAGTATTTATGAACAGATTTAGCCTTAGTGTTAATGAAATCAAAATTTCAGCTTTGATTTTTTTGTCCAGGTTTGTGTTGAGTTGGCTTTATGATTTATTGTATTTCATGGATAAAAATACAGTTTCATTTTTATGAATTGATCAAGTTTGGTCTTCTTTTTGTAAAAATTAATTTTAAATCTCAGATGGGTCATAAAAGTTTAGATGACAGTTTGATATTTTAAGATCACTGTCAAAATATACAGCCAAAATGGGTCGCACGATCTGCCTGACTTGACTCACACCTAAAGTATTTTGGTTATTACTTTCTCTACTGATTTATCATAATTGAAGTGTTAATTATGATTGTAGAAACTATACTGTGCACTTGAATACATGGGTGACCTTTCGATCCGTTTGACCCTCCCAACCTGTTTAGCATAGCCCATTTGACCAGTTTATATGTTAAACCTGTTTTTGTAATATTTTGAGATTTTTGTTTTTTTCCCCCAATTTTTGGTAGCTCAAATACTTGTATGTGCTTGATTTTGGAATCATATATGTAATGTTTTTCTATATGTTTGGACTTTGATCTTGTGACAATTATTTAATTTCCTGAAAGTTTTTAAGAGTTCACCTACTTTGTGAATTCCCAATAAATGAAAGAAAAAATAACAAATAAGTCATTATCTAAATGGGTAGCGGGTAAGAATGGTCATATGCTTATGTGCTTGAGTTCGTAGTAGATCTGTTTCTACAGCCCTATCAACATGTATTTATTGGTTTGAAAGATTTAGTGTAACTACCTCCTGCACAAAGGTAATTTATCTTTCTTATATTTTGTCATGTTCAATTATGATTTGAATTAATTTTCTATCAACTGTATATTTTGTTAAGAATTTTGATTATATAGCGGGCTGCTAATGAACCATGTTTTATACATCTGTGCATAGATAATAACTATGAGAGTGGAATTTCTTCTTTTGCCGCTCATGCTATTGCTTGACAATATCCCTTGATTCACAGTCAACTTGCGACGCTTTATTTCAAAGAATAGTTCAAAGCAACTAAACGTTAGACCATTAAGGAGCATCTTGAAGTAAGGTGTATTCCCTTCAGTTTCTTTTCATTGTTGAGTATATTTTAGTTTATGTTGTATTGTAGTTTCTAGGTCGTTCGATAAGACATGTTAGTTTCGAGCTTCGACATGAGCATATGTAATTGGATACTAGGCTAATGAGTTTTAACTAAAAAAAATTGATTTGAGTTATGGGATTCCGTTATTCTTATTTTGTTACTCAAATAAATGTATTTTGATTTTCAAAAAAAATTGCAACGTATTTTTATTTAATCCGAAATAGTAGAATCATATGAGGTTCAAGGAAGGGGAGAATTTATATTGAAATAATGTAAATTTTCAATCATATTGGACACCAAATATTTTTTTTTTAAATCTGAATTTCTTGGACAGTGTTTTTGGTCGAATTAATTTGTGTGTTGTTTCAACCCATACCAAAAGCTATTTGCCTTGACCTGTTATCCTGCTGGTCTGACCCAACCATTTGCAACCTCTTACCGGTAAACATAGCACTTTACTTTCAACTGTAGATGTTTGTGATTGTTGATATGTTCACTCTCCTAACTCTTTCTTTGTAAATTACCAATCTTTTGGGAGTAGCTTACTCGTTCTACTGTTATTCATCTTCTTTGTTTATATATTTATAGGCTATTCTTTGATCAAGATCTTTCACCCAAACATAGCATCACACAGTGAAATATGTGTCAACACGTTGAAAAGGGATTGGAATCTGGCTTACGTCATGTTCTAACTGTAAGTTTCAAGAATTTTGTTTTCTGCTTTCTAATTAGAAGTTACTATGAATTTGTGGTCAATATGCGCGTGTTAAAGGTAGTCACATGCTTTCTGATCGAGCTATTCTGGAATTTGAATTAAATGAGCAGGCCAGAAAAAGTTGATTGATGATTATGAAGAGTATGCCAGACATGCTAGGTTAGTTGCTCCAAATCCATACATGTTTTACATGAAAATCTTAACTTACATTTGTAAAACTGGTCCGTTTTAGTTCCCTTAAATTCTTTTATGAAACGTGTGAATTTGCGTGATAAAAAAGTGGTATGACAGTTTTTAAAACATCACCAAACGTATGCTTGATTTCACACATTAAAAGAATTGGATTGTTATTTAAATACTTTTCTATCTATGAGATTGATAAATGATAGACTGAGGGATGTGTTGGCTGCTCAACCCAACCTGTCGCACACACCCATTTTACCACCTATATTAATGATAAACTTTGAGTATGATCAAATTTACACCACTAACAGTTACAATGCCACAATGGTATAAACTCAACAATAGTTTCCAATCATTTGGAGCATGTGCCAATTCAACACAAGCTCCAAATTAATACCATATTTAAATTGAAAAATCACATTAATGAAATAAGAAGCACTAAGGGTAATCCATCCAACATTGCAGAGTTTACAAGATAAATCATATTTAAAGTCCGCCTTCTCAAAATTTGTAAGTAGTTTACACTAATATATCAATCCATGTCATTAACTCTAAAATAGCTAGCGTTAATAATAAAATCCATAATGCTTCAAATGAAATTTGTGTTTATAATTTGTAATTTTAGAACCTAATTGTGTGTATGCATTCATGTTTTAGCCTAAAGATATTCAGCCCCTTTGCTACTTTCATCTCTACAAGGTCAGTTTCTTTGCTTCTCTTTAAGCCATTTTCATAAATGTATTTACCGATTTGACCCATTAGGAATAAAGCATAGCACGAATTGATACGTTCATAGTTGTTGCATCTAAAGTTTAGCTTTATCTTCCTTTTCTGTATACAATAACAAGTTCAAAGTTCCTAGAAGAAATTCCCACTGACAAGAAGTGAGAAATTCAGAAAAGATCAACTCTTCCTGTTAATGAGTCATGAACCTTTGGTTATTTAATCAGGATGAGCAGTTTTTTTTTTTAAATCCTGATGGGGGCTGCTCTTCTTTGGGTGTACTAATGGCTTTTGTGAGATAGGTTTTGGGGTGTGGGTGTTTTAATTTTTTAAGTTAATAGGGTTGTTTGGGATATACCTGTATGCTTTCTTTCATGCCGCTATTTTAAAGGATGATGCAACTCTATACTCAAGAAGGAAAAGAAAAGAGTTTGAATAAAAAACTAAGAGCTGGAAAAAATCAAGAGCTGAAAACTTAAAAGGTGCTTTAAAGTTGATTGCCAGGCTGGGTGAAATCATGGTTTCGTGTTCTTTTAGTTAAGGTAAGAAGCAAATCTAAATTTATTATCATTCAAACAACTTCAAGAGCTTAAAACTTAAAAGGTGCTTTAAAGTTCTATATTTTTGTTGTAGTTGGAGGAGGTGCATGTTTTCTATGTGATCCATCCCATTAAAATTGCAAAGTTTGACCTGCATAGGTCAACTTTATCTTCTGGTTGGACACTCAGAGTATTTGAAATTGGGCTTTATATTTCACATATTGACTAAAATTCTGACCGAAGGTACTAAACTTGCAGGAGGGAACATCAAATTACTTCAAAAGATTAATGCTCTTTTTTTGTTATATGATTGTGGCTGCAAGTTTCTTTGTACATATAGATCTTGGATCCTGCATCTATACGTGAGTTTCTTCCATACTTAGTCATGATAAATACCATCGGTTTTTCCAAACTGAATTACCTTGTTTCTGGTTTTGCAGAAGATAGCCCTCAAATCATGAAACTTTTTCGACAAACCTGAGGTCTACTTAGGTCAATTGTAGAGTTTTGAATTTTCAGTTAGACCTCCATGATCATTATGATGGTTTTTTAATGAATTCAGTTCCAAATTTTATAAGCTTAGATTTGGTTGTAAATCTCAGATTCCATAAATTGATAAATTGATTCTTGTAGTTAGCAAATATTTGACACTTGCAAGTCATTGTATGTGACATGCGAAAGTATCCATTAATATAGATAATCACATGTCAAAAGTACCCCCCTGCAGACCTCCATGATCATGATATATCCTTAATATGCTATTGACCCTTGTGTTTTAAATTTTGGCAGTTAATTGGATCAGCTGCAGAGCTTCATAAGCTGGCAGTAGCTGGAAGGTGGCTACTGGAAGTTTGTGTCAAGAGGGGCTAGAATCAGAAATATACACATGTGCATACACATAATAGTGGCAAATATGACTTTCAGTCAAGATCGCACACAATTTTTACTTCTGTGTCTTGTTTAATGCTAAAAAAAACATTGGCATGTCAAAAGGATTGAAGACATTTCGACGGCTGTGTGGGAAGAGTCAATTGAATATGCATTTAATCACATACTAAATATACTTTTTAAGTTGCATGAAATAATAACTGACATTTCGGTTGCATTAATAATTTATTATCATATTGGAGTTAATTTATGTATATAATTGTAGGTGGAGCATCTCAGTTTATAAAGTGTGTATAAAAATGTTTAAGGTTATTATTCACTAACCGGTTTAGGCATATAATTGTAGCTGTTTATTATTTTTTTATTGATTGGTTACTTATATCCTGATAACTAAGGGTTGTGAAATGGGTCGACTGATGTTTTCAATTGTTTTACAACTATAATTTGGTGTCGTTTTTTAGTTGCAGAACGCATATAAAAAAATGATTATCACCCAATTATCAAACTGGAAAAGGGAGAGAAACCAATTTGAGAAAGAAAGTAAAAACAAACATGATGGAATATGTATGTAAGGAATTTTATCCTTCTTTTTAAAGATACCTTGATCATTTATATATTTTATTTTTTTCGTTCAAAACTCTTATGTTTTAAATCCGAGTGTCTGTTGTTATTTTTTTTTTAAGTACTGTTAAAGTATACCACGAGAATATTGACAAACTAAAGAAAGAAATATCATGTTGGTTGTTGCCACCGTGTAATGCGCATGTACTGCATTATAAGGCTGCTCACAATGTGGCACCCGTCCCCCTTCATCTGACCGATAAGGCTCCGCACGTCTGCATTACAAATAACGCCTATGAATTGCCACCGCCGCAACGCGCGGGTATTCCCCTAGTATATATATATATATATATCACTCATTTCTATTGTTATTTAATAAAAGAGACATGGCACCAAAAAGAGCAACGAGACAAAGAGCCCTGAATCAGTAGTACCATTAACTCAAAATCAGATAAACCAACTCATCGCACAACAACTCGCGGCAGCTATAGCCGAATTTGTGGCGAACCAACCTAACACTAATGTAAATGGCATTGGCGGATCTGGATGAACTGGCGACAGCGAAGGATACAACAACTCTTCCTACAAAAAGTTTCTTAGCTGCAAACCTCTTTACTTTAACGGTACTAAGGGAGCTATTGGATTAGTTCATTGGATTGAGCGACTAGAGACTGTATTCAACATCGGGAACTGTGCTGAGAACTATAAGCTTAAGTATGCTGCAGGTACTTTCTAAGATGGAGCCTTATCATGGTGGAACACTGTCACTAGATCGATTGGACTTGAAACAGCTCACCAAATGACGTGGGAAGATTTCATCAAACTGGTTCGTGATGTTTACTGCCCGAGGAATGAAATTCAAAAGCTGGAGAAAGAATTCTATAAGCACTCAATGGATGGTGCAGATATCGTTGGTTACACCACAAGATTTCATGAACTAGCATTCTTATGCCCGTCTTTGGTCAACCCTGAATACAAAAGGATCGAGAGGTACATTTAGGGTCTTCCAACTCAGATCCAAGGGAACGTTACTTCTTCTCGACCAGATTCAATCAACAGTGCCGTACAAATTGCACATGAATTAACTAATCAAGCAATACGTAAGGGAATTCTAGTTAGGAAGGCAACAACAAGAGG
>JBCNJP010014929.1:0-10361 GCA_039602395.1 Deinandra increscens subsp. villosa | reverse complement strand
TGGTCCCAGCTGACCCTCATTGTCCCTAAACACACTTTATTGTGCCATCATTGGTCCTAAACACAACGTATTGGTTATATACACACATTAGTGGGACTCATTGGTCCCAACTAAACACACCTTATTGGGCCACCATTGGTCCTAAACACAACTTATTGGTTATATACACACTTTAGTGGGACTCATTAGTCCCAACTAAACACACCTTATTGGGCCATAATTGGTCGTAAACACAACTTATTGGTTATATACACACATTATTGGGACTCATTTGTCCCAACTAACCCTCATTGCCCCTAAACACACCTTATTGGGCCATCATTTGTCCTAAACAAAACATATTGGTTATATACACACCTTAGTGGGACTCATTGGTCCCAACTAAACACAACTTATTGGGCCATAATTGGTCATAAACACAACTTATTGGTCATATACACACGTTATTAGGACTCATTGGTGCCAACCGACCCTCATTGTCCCTAAACACACTTTATTGTGCCATCATTGGTCCTAAACACAACGTATTGGTTATATACACACATTAGTGGGACTCATTGGTCCCAACTAAACACACCTTATTGGGCCATAATTGGTCGTAAACAAAACTTATTGGTTATATACACACTCTATTGGGACTCATTGGTCCCAACTGACACTCATAGCCCTTAAACACACATTATTGGGCCATCATTGGTCCTAAACACAACTTATTGGTTATATACACACCTTACTAGGACTTATTGGTCCCAACCGACCCTCATTGCCCTACTAAACACACCTTATTGGGCCATCATTCGTCCTAAACACAACTTATTGGTTATATACACACCTTAGTGGGACTCATTAGTCCCAACTAAACACACCTTATTGGGCCATAATTGGTCGTAAACACAACTTATTGGTTATATACACACATTATTGGGACTCATTGTTCCCAACTAACCCTCATTGCCCCTAAACACACCTTATTGGGCCATCATTTGTCCTAAACAAAACATATTGGTTATATACACACCTTAGTGGGACTCATTGGTCCCAACTAAACACAACTTATTGGGCCAGAATTGGTCATAAACACAACTTATTGGTTATATACACACCTTATAAGGACTCATTGGTCCCAGCTGACCCTCATTGTCCCTAAACACACTTTATTGTGCCATCATTGGTCCTAAACACAACTTATTGGTTATATACACACCTTACTAGGACTTATTGGTCCTAACCAACCCTCATTGCCCTAATAAACACACCTTATTGGGCCATCATTGGTTCTAAACATAACTTATTGATTATATACACACCTTAGTGGGACTCATTAGTCCCAACTAAACACACCATATTGGACCATAATTGGTCGTAAACACAACTTATTGGTTATTTACACACCTTATTAAGACTCATTGGTGCCATTTGAACCTCATTGTCCCTAAAGTCACTTTATTGTGCCATCATTGGTCCTAAACACAACGTATTGGTTATATACACACATTAGTGGGATTCATTGGTCCCAACTAAACACACCTTATTGGGCCATAATTGGTCGTAAACAAAACTTATTGGTTATATACACACTCTATTGGGACTCATTGGTCCCAACTGACCCTCAAAGCCCTTAAACACACATTATTGGGCCATCATTGGTCCTAAACACAAGTTATTGGTTATATACACACCTTACTAGGACTTATTTGTCCCAAACGACCCTTATTGCCCTACTAAACACACCTTATTGGGCCACCATTGGTCCTAAACACAACTTATTGGTTATATACACACCTTAGTGGGACTCATTAGTCCCAACTAAACACACCTTATTGGGCCATAATTGGTCGTAAACACAACTTATTGGTTATATACACACATTATTGGGACTCATTGGTCCCAACTAACCCTCATTGCCCCTAAACACACCTTATTGGGCCATCATTTGTCCTAAACAAAACATATTGGTTATATAAACACCTTAGTGGGACTCATTAGTCCCAACTAAACACAACTTATTGGGCCAGAATTGGTCATAAACACAACTTATTGGTTATATACACACCTTATAAGGACTCATTGGTCCCAGCTGACCCTCATTGTCCCTAAACACACTTTATTGTGCCATCATTGGTCCTAAACACAACGTATTGGTTATATACACACATTAGTGGGACTCATTGGTCCCAACTAAACACACCTTATTGGGCCACCATTGGTCCTAAACACAACTTATTGGTTATATACACACTTTAGTGGGACTCATTAGTCCCAACTAAACACACCTTATTGGGCCATAATTGGTCGTAAACACAACTTATTGGTTATATGCACACATTATTGGGACTCATTTGTCCCAACTAACCCTCATTGCCCCTAAACACACCTTATTGGGCCATCATTTGTCCTAAACAAAACATATTGGTTATATACACACCTTAGTGGGACTCATTGGTCCCAACTAAACACAACTTATTGGGTCATAATTGGTCATAAACACAACTTATTGGTCATATACACACCTTATTAGGACTCATTGGTGCCAACTGAGCCTCATTGTCCCTAAACACACTTTATTGTGCCATCATTGGTCCTAAACACAACGTATTGGTTATATACACACATTAGTGGGACTCATTGGTCCCAACTAAACACACCTTATTGGGCCATAATTGGTCGTAAACAAAACTTATTGGTTATATACACACTCTATTGGGACTCATTGGTCCCAACTGACACTCATAGCCCTTAAACACACATTATTGGGCCATCATTGGTCCTAAACACAACTTATTGGTTATATACACACCTTACTAGGACTTATTGGTCCCAACCGACCCTCATTGCCCTACTAAACACACCTTATTGGGCCATCATTCGTCCTAAACACAACTTATTGGTTATATACACACCTTAGTGGGACTCATTAGTCCCAACCAAACACACCTTATTGGGCCATAATTGGTCGTAAACACAACTTATTGGTTATATACACACATTATTGGGACTCATTGGTCCCAACTAACCCTCATTGCCCCTAAACACACCTTATTGGGCCATCATTTGTCCTAAACAAAACATATTGGTTATATACACACCTTAGTGGGACTCATTGGTCCCAACTAAACACAACTTATTGGGCCAGAATTGGTCATAAACACAACTTATTGGTTATATACACACCTTATAAGGACTCATTGGTCCCAGCTGACCCTCATTGTCCCTAAACCCACTTTATTGTGCCATCATTGGTCCTAAACACAACGTATTGGTTATATACAAACATTAGTGGGAATCATTGGTCCCAACTAAACACATCTTATTGGGCCATAATTGGTCTTAAACAAAACTTAATGGTTATATACACACCTTATTGGGACTCATTGGTCCCAACTAAACACAACTTATTGGGCCAGAATTGGTCATAAACACAACTTATTGGTTATATACACACCTTACTAGGACTTATTGGTCCTAACCAACCCTCATTGCCCTAATAAACACACCTTATTGGGCCATCATTGGTCCTAAACACAACTTATTGGTTATATACACAACTTAGTGGGACTCATTAGTCCCAACTAAGCACACCTTATTGGGCCATAATTGGTCGTAAACACAACTTATTGGTTATATACACACATTATTGGGACTCATTGGTCCCAAATAACCCTCATTGCCCCTAAACACACCTTATTGGGCCATCATTTGTCCTAAACAAAACATATTGGTTATATAAACACCTTAGTGGGACTCATTGGTCCCAACTAAACACAACTTATTGGGCCAGAATTGGTCATAAACACAACTTATTGGTTATATACACACCTTATAAGGACTCATTGGTCCCAACTGACCCTCATTGTCCCTAAACACACTTTATTGTGCCATCATTGGTCCTAAACACAACTTATTGGTTATATACACACCTTACTAGGACTTATTGGTCCTAACCAACCCTCATTGGCCTAATAAACACACCTTATTGGGCCATCATTGGTCCTAAACATAAGTTATTGGTTATATACACACCTTAGTGGGACTCATTAGTCCCAACTAAACACACCATATTGGACCATAATTGGTCGTAAACACAACTTATTGGTTATTTACACACCTTATTAGGACTCATTGGTGCCATTTGAACCTCATTGTCCCTAAACACACTTTATTGTGCCATCATTGGTCCTAAACACAACGTATTGGTTATATACACACATTAGTGGGACTCATTAGTCCCAACTAAACACACCTTATTGGGCCATAATTGGTCGTAAACAAAACTTATTGGTTATATACACACTCTATTGGGACTCATTGGTCCCAACTGACCCTCATAGCCCTTAAACACACATTATTGGGCCATCATTGGTCCTAAACACAAGTTATTGGTTATATACACACCTTACTAGGACTTATTTGTCCCAAACGACCCTCATTGCCCTAGTAAACACACCTTATTGGGCCACAATTGGTCCTAAACACGACTTATTGGTTATATACACACCTTAGTGGGACTCATTAGTCCCAACTAAACACACCTTATTGGGCCATAATTGGTCGTAAACACAACTTATTGGTTATATACACACATTATTGGGACTCATTTGTCCCAACTAACCCTCATTGCCCCTAAACACACCTTATTGGGCCATCATTTGTCCTAAACAAAACATATTGGTTATATACACACCTTAGTGGGACTCATTGGTCCCAACTAAACACAACTTATTGGGCCAGAATTGGTCATAAACACAACTTATTGGTTATATACATACCTTCTAAGGACTCACTGGTCCCAACTGACCCTCATTGTCCCTAAACACACTTTATTGTGCCATCATTGGTCCTAAACACAACTTATTGGTTATATACACACCTTACTAGGACTTATTGGTCCTAACCAACCCTCATTGCCCTAATAAACACACCTTAGTGGGACTCATTGGTCCCAACTTATTGGTTATATACACACTCAATTGGGACTCATTGGTCCCAACTGACCCTCAAAGCCCTTAAACACACATTATTGGGCCATCATTGGTCCTAAACACAAGTTATTGGTTATATACACACCTTACTAGGACTTATTTGTCCCAAACGACCCTCATTGCCCTACTAAACACACCTTATTGGGCCACCATTGGTCCTAAACACAACTTATTGGTTATATACACACCTTAGTGGGACTCATTAGTCCCAACTAAACACACCTTATTGGGCCATAATTGGTCGTAAACACAACTTATTGGTTATATGCACACATTATTGGGACTCATTTGTCCCAACTAACCCTCATTGCCCCTAAACACACCTTATTGGGCCATCATTTGTCCTAAACAAAACATATTGGTTATATACACACCTTAGTGGGACTCATTGGTCCCAACTAAACACAACTTATTGGGTCATAATTGGTCATAAACACAACTTATTGGTCATATACACACCTTATTAGGACTCATTGGTGCCAACTGAGCCTCATTGTCCCTAAACACACTTTATTGTGCCATCATTGGTCCTAAACACAACGTATTGGTTATATACACACATTAGTGGGACTCATTGGTCCCAACTAAACACACCTTATTGGGCCATAATTGGTCGTAAACAAAACTTATTGGTTATATACACACTCTATTGGGACTCATTGGTCCCAACTGACACTCATAGCCCTTAAACACACATTATTGGGCCATCATTGGTCCTAAACACAACTTATTGGTTATATACACACCTTACTAGGACTTATTGGTCCCAACCGACCCTCATTGCCCTACTAAACACACCTTATTGGGCCATCATTCGTCCTAAACACAACTTATTGGTTATATACACACCTTAGTGGGACTCATTAGTCCCAACCAAACACACCTTATTGGGCCATAATTGGTCGTAAACACAACTTATTGGTTATATACACACATTATTGGGACTCATTGGTCCCAACTAACCCTCATTGCCCCTAAACACACCTTATTGGGCCATCATTTGTCCTAAACAAAACATATTGGTTATATACACACCTTAGTGGGACTCATTGGTCCCAACTAAACACAACTTATTGGGCCAGAATTGGTCATAAACACAACTTATTGGTTATATACACACCTTATAAGGACTCATTGGTCCCAGCTGACCCTCATTGTCCCTAAACCCACTTTATTGTGCCATCATTGGTCCTAAACACAACGTATTGGTTATATACAAACATTAGTGGGAATCATTGGTCCCAACTAAACACATCTTATTGGGCCATAATTGGTCTTAAACAAAACTTAATGGTTATATACACACCTTATTGGGACTCATTGGTCCCAACTAAACACAACTTATTGGGCCAGAATTGGTCATAAACACAACTTATTGGTTATATACACACCTTACTAGGACTTATTGGTCCTAACCAACCCTCATTGCCCTAATAAACACACCTTATTGGGCCATCATTGGTCCTAAACACAACTTATTGGTTATATACACAACTTAGTGGGACTCATTAGTCCCAACTAAGCACACCTTATTGGGCCATAATTGGTCGTAAACACAACTTATTGGTTATATACACACATTATTGGGACTCATTGGTCCCAAATAACCCTCATTGCCCCTAAACACACCTTATTGGGCCATCATTTGTCCTAAACAAAACATATTGGTTATATAAACACCTTAGTGGGACTCATTGGTCCCAACTAAACACAACTTATTGGGCCAGAATTGGTCATAAACACAACTTATTGGTTATATACACACCTTATAAGGACTCATTGGTCCCAACTGACCCTCATTATCCCTAAACACACTTTATTGTGCCATCATTGGTCCTAAACACAACTTATTGGTTATATACACACCTTACTAGGACTTATTGGTCCTAACCAACCCTCATTGCCCTAATAAACACACCTTATTGGGCCATCATTAGTCCTAAACATAAGTTATTGGTTATATACACACCTTAGTGGGACTCATTAGTCCGAATTAAACACACCATATTGGACCATAATTGGTCGTAAACACAACTTATTGGTTATTTACACACCTTATTAGGACTCATTAGTGCCATTTGAACCTCATTGTCCCTAAACACACTTTATTGTGCCATCAGTGGTCCTAAACACAACGTATTGGTTATATATACACATTAGTGGGACTCATTAGTCCCAACTAAACACACCTTATTGGGCCATAATTGGTCGTAAACAAAACTTATTGGTTATATACACACTCTATTGGGACTCATTGGTCCCAACTGACCTTCATAGCCCTTAAACACACATTATTGGGCCATCATTGGTCCTAAACACAAGTTATTGGTTATATACACACCTTACTAGGACTTATTTGTCCCAAACGACCCTCATTGCCCTACAAAACACACCTTATTGGGCCACCATTGGTCCTAAACACAACTTATTGGTTATATACACACCTTAGTGGGACTCATTAGTCCCAACTAAACACACCTTATTGGGCCATAATTGGTCGTAAACACAACTTATTGGTTATATACACACATTATTGGGACTCATTTGTCCCAACTAACCCTCATTGCCCCTAAACACACCTTATTGGGCCATCATTTGTCCTAAACAAAACATATTGGTTATATACACACCTTAGTGGGACTCATTGGTCCCAACTAAACACAACTTATTGGGCCATAATTGGTCATAAACACAACTTATTGGTTATATACACACCTTATTAGGACTCATTGGTGCCAACTGACCCTCATTGTCCCTAAACACACTTTATTGTGCCATCATTGGTCCTAAACACAACTTATTGGTTATATACACACCTTACTAGGACTTATTGGTCCTAACCAACCCTCATTGCCCTAATAAACACACCTTATTGGGCCATCATTGGTCCTAAACATAACTTATTGGTTATATACACACCTTAGTGGGACTCATTAGTCCCAACTACCTCAAAGCCCTTAAACACACATTATTGGACCATAATTGGTCGTAAACACAACTTATTGGTTATTTACACACCTTATTAGGACTCATTGGTGCCATTTGAACCTCATTGTCCCTAAACTCACTTTATTGTGCCTTCATTGGTCCTAAACACAACGTATTGGTTATATACACACATTAGTGGTATTCATTGGTCCCAACTAAACACACCTTATTGGGCCATAATTGGTCGTAAACAAAACTTATTGGTTATATACACACTCTATTGGGACTCATTGGTCCCAACTGACCCTCATAGCCCTTAAACACACATTATTGGGCCATCATTGGTCCTAAACACAACTTATTGGTTATATACACACCTTACTAGGACTTATTGGTCCCAACCGACCCTCATTGCCCTACTAAACACACCTTATTGGGCCATTATTCGTCCTAAACACAACTTATTGGTTATATACACAACTTAGTGGGACTCATTAGTCCCAACTAAGCACACCTTATTGGGCCATAATTGGTCGTAAACACAACTTATTGGTTATATACACACATTATTGGGACTCATTGGTCCCAACTAACCCTCATTGCCCCTAAACACACCTTATTGGGCCATCATTTGTCCTAAACAAAACATATTGGTTATATAAACACCTTAGTGGGGCTCATTGGTCCCAACTAAACACAACTTATTGGGCTAGAATTGGTCATAAACACAACTTATTGGTTATATACACACCTTATAAGGACTCATTGGTCCCAACTGACCCTCATTGTCCCTAAACACACTTTATTGTGCCATCATTGGTCCTAAACACAAAGTATTGGTTATATACACACCTTACTAGGACTTATTGGTCCTAACCAACCCTCATTGCCCTAATAAACACACCTTATTGGGCCATCATTGGTCCTAAACATAACTTATTGGTTATATACACACCTTAGTGGGACTCATTAGTCCCAACTAAACACACCATATTGGACCATAATTGGTCGTAAACACAACTTATTGGTTATTTACACACCTTATTAGGACTCATTGGTGCCATTTGAACCTCATTGTCCCTAAACACACTTTTATTGTGCCATCATTGGTCCTAAACACAACGTATTGGTTATATACACACATTAGTGGGACTCATTAGTCCCAACTAAACACACCTTATTGGGCCATAATTGGTCGTAAACAAAACTTATTGGTTATATACACACTCTATTGGGACTCATTGGTCCCAACTGACCCTCATAGCGCTTAAACACACATTATTGGGCCATCATTGGTCCTAAACACAAGTTATTGGTTATATACACACCTTACTAGGACTTATTTGTCCCAAACGACCCTCATTGCCCTAGTAAACACACCTTATTGGGCCACCATTGGTCCTAAACACGACTTATTGGTTATATACACACCTTAGTGGGACTCATTAGTCCCAACTAAACACACCTTATTGGGCCATAATTGGTCGTAAACACAACTTATTGGTTATATACACACATTATTGGGACTCATTTGTCCCAACTAACCCTCATTGCCCCTAAACACACCTTATTGGGCCATCATTTGTCCTAAACAAAACATATTGGTTATATACACACCTTAGTGGGACTCATTGGTCCCAACTAAACACAACTTATTGGGCCAGTAATTGGTCATAAACACAACTTATTGGTTATATACATACCTTCTAAGGACTCACTGGTCCCAACTGACCCTCATTGTCCCTAAACACACTTTATTGTGCCATCATTGGTCCTAAACACAACTTATTGGTTATATACACACCTTACTAGGACTTATTGGTCCTAACCAACCTTCATTGCCCTAATAAACACACCTTAGTGGGACTCATTGGTCCCAACTTATTGGTTATATACACACTCAATTGGGACTCATTGGTCCCAACTGACCCTCAAAGCCCTTAAACACACATTATTGGGCCATCATTGGTCCTAAACACAAGTTATTGGTTATATACACACCTTACTAGGACTTATTTGTCCCAAACCGACCCTCATTGCCCTACTAAATACACCTTATTGGGCCACCATTGGTCCTAACACAACTTATTGGTTATATACACACCTTAGTGGGACTCATTAGTCCCAACTAAACACACCTTATTGGGCCATAATTGGTCGTAAACACAACTTATTGGTTATATACACACATTATTGGGACTCATTGGTCCCAACTAACCCTCATTGCCCCTAAACACACCTTATTGGGCCATCATTTGTCCTAAACAAAACATATTGGTTATATAAACACCTTAGTGGGACTCATTAGTCCCAACTAAACACACCTTATTAGGCCATGATTGGTCGTAAACACAACTTATTGGTTATATACACACATTATTGGGACTCATTGGTCCCAACTAACCCTCATTGCCCCTAAACACACCTTATTGGGCCATCATTTGTCCTAAACAA
>JBCNJP010014928.1:0-10362 GCA_039602395.1 Deinandra increscens subsp. villosa | reverse complement strand
CCCTTTGAAAACAAATGAAATTTCACATCATCAACATTAAAAGAGTAATGGTTTAGACAATTAACACAGGGACATGGAATTTCATTACTCTCCAAATTGGTAACTGCAAACATTAAGAATGATTTAACTCCATCGGCATATGATTGTGTGGTTCTACTGGTTTTCATGCCAAGACTTATCCATGTTTGTTTTGCTAACAGATACAACAACAAATTAAGATGATTAAAAACGATCAATACTGAAAATCCTTTTCAATAATCTTTACTGTGAACCTGTTTATTGGAGAAGTAATAGGACGGAGGGAAAATTCTGTCGATTGATATGTGAAATTTTCAATTGAGTTCGCTCTACTTTGGTGATCCATCACCAAGGGTATTTTGCGAGCCTCGATGGTCGAATACAATACATCGATGGGACATCTGAGAAGATGCATACTCAAGTGATTTTCACATATAACCATACCACTTGATCAGTAATCAGAAACTTCTCACCTCCAACATCAAACCCTTTTCAAAATCCTTATCAAACCTTTTCTCAAAATCCTTAACAAACCCTTTCTCAAAACACTCAAATCCTTCTAAAAATGGCAAGCTTGAAAGAATTAGTTGAACATTATTTGCAGATAAAGATTGTTGCTACCCTGGACAGGTACGAGGTGATTATCGGGGCAGAGAGACAGAGTGTCTTAGACGGGATGACCCTGCTCGACCAAGTACTTAAAGAGCCACCAAGTCCATCAAGATACCAGATGGCAACTTTTCTGATGGAAGAGATACGCGTATCCGATGCCAGGCTTCAAATGTTGGTTCAACAGAGGCAAGAAGCAATGAGTAGACATTTGGAGTTGATGGAGGAGATGGAATCTAGGTTCTCGTGAACCTCAACCCGCAACTGCTCTGTTTTATTTTTTTAGGAAATAGGAATGAACATGTAAATTAGGAAACAATTTTGTGTATGGAATTGGAATCAGTAGTATGAAATCCACTTTTTGTTATATACTTGTTTGTCTATTTTTGTTTATGAAATCAATTTATTAAACAAAAACCCTAATCCTCGAAAACAGAGACGATCAACAATTGCAATCCGATCAACAACTCATGCATAATTTTAGGTAACAAAGGTAATCTGTTCGCACAATCTCCATTTCGTTAAACAAAATCCCCAATCCTCGAAAACAGAGACGATCAACAATTGCAATCCGATCAACAACTGATGCAGAGACGATCAAAAACCCTAAACACAAAAAACAGAACGGATCTACAAAAACCTTAAATTTTGGGGAATTATAATTCTAAATAAATTATATAAAAAGATTTAAGATAAAAATTAAATAATGGGTCAATTTGGGGTCAGATGGGTCAATTTGATGTGTTTAGGACCAATGAGTCCCAATAAGGTGTGTATGTAAACAATAAGTTGTGTTTAGAACCAATGATGGCCCAATTGGTGTGTATGTAACCAATAAGTTGTGTTTAGAACCAATGATGGCCCAATAAGGTGTGTATGTAACCAATAAGTTGTGTTGAGGATCAATGAGACCCAATAAGGTGTGTTTAGGGGAAACGAGGGTCAGTTGAGACCAATGAGTCCCAGTAAGGTGTGTATGTAACCAATAAGCATGTTTAGGACCAATGATGGCCCAATAAGGTGTGTATGTAACCAATAAGTTGTGTTGAGGACCAATGAGACCCAATAAGGTGTGTTTAGGGGAAACGAGGGTCAGTTGGGACCAATGAGTCCCAGTAAGGTGTGTTTAGGGGAAACGAGGGTCAGTTGGGACCAATGAGTCCCAATAAGGTGTGTATGTAACCAATAAGCATGTTTAGGACCAATGATGGCCCAATAAGGTGTGTATGTAACAAATAAGTTGTGTTTAGGACCAATGATGGCCCAATAAGGTGTGTTTAGGGGAAACGAGGGCCAGTTGGGACCAATGAGTCCCAGTAGGGTGTGTTTAGGGGAAACGAGGGTCAGTTGGGACCAATGAGTCCCAATAAGGTGTGTATGTAACCAATAGGCATGTTTAGGACCAATGATGGCCCAATAAGGTGTGTATGTAACCAATAAGCATGTTTAGGACCAATGAGTCCCAATAAGGTGTGTTCAGAGCAGGAAGTGGTATATATATATACATTAATTTAGAAATTTGATATATCGCTTTGACGTTATCGTTAATTAATATATATCTTACTAATCAGTTAATTACATGGTGTCAATTTAGGAAAAGAATAAGAGACATGCAAAACCAGTAAAACCTGCAGCTCGTAAAGTACCTCCTAAGAAGAGTGATCATCAGTTGGAAAAACCAAATAATTATGATGCCATTGCAGCTCCTATCAATCTGCAGCCAGTAATCCAAGAGGTATATAGATTAGTATATACCATAATTTTTGTATTCTATTTTTTACTTTAATTAATTAATTGTTTATATATATGCTATAATTAATAATATTATTATTATTATTATGTCACTTCTGATCAGGGGAGCCAAACTGCGACGTTGCACATGGTGGGGGATCCACTGAACGTCGTGGGAATGGCTGAATTATTACCAAAACAAAAAGATGAGAAGATTCATGGAAGTCCATTACCTCCTGGTTGCCGTAGAATTAAAGTTTATCAGGTCAATAAGGGTGCAACATTTTTACCATTCCCAGTAGATGATAAAACAACGCTTTCGGAGGTTGAAGATAAATATATTATTGCATGGCCGATGAACCGAATGATCCTTCATTCTAATAACAAGTCAGATAGATCACAGCCGGTTGATCATTCTACGGTTCAAAAAGTACTGGAACAACCACAGGTAATTACTACATTAATTAATCGTATCCGCTAATTAATTAACTATATATATATATATCTGATCGGTTTTATTTGTCATATATGTTTCCAGGGGAAATCAAAGATTACGAAAGTGTACGTAACACCAAACCAGCTGAATCAAAATCTGATAAATAGAAAAATCACACGGCACCAGCAGAAGCAGCTGATCAGCACGGACAAGAAATTATAATTAATTATTATAGAAATTAAACTTTGATTAGTGTCGTATGTTATCTTTTTGAACAGCGTCATGATTAGTGTATGTACATTAATTTTTAATTATTATATATGATTTTTAAGGTTTCTCTATATTAATTAATTAATATATAATTAATTGTAATTAAGAAAATATATGTGACCATATATATAATACCAAAGGCCACACTTTTTATATTTTAACGTGGTCGTTGCCACCATTTGGCCACGCTTTGGCCACTTTTTTTTCCAATTATATGTGGCTAAAACACAAATATACGTGACCATATAATACCAAAGGCCACGTTTTTAATATTTTAATGTGGCTGTTGCCACCCTTTGGCCACCCGTATTGAGACAAAATGTATGATTTCAACTACCCTTTGGCCACTTTCTTTTTCCAAATATATGTGGCTAAAACACAAATATACGTGACCATATAATACCAAAGGTCACGCTTTTTATATCTTAACGTGGCCGTTGCCACCATTTGGCCACGCGTATTGGGACAAAATATATGAGTTCAATTACCCTTTAGCCACCTTTTTTTTCAAATATATGTGGCTAAAACACAAATATACGTGACCATATAATACCAAAGGCCACGCTTTTTATATTTTAATGTGGCCGTTGCCACCCTTTGGCCACGCTTATTGGGACAAAATTTATGATTTCAGCAACCCATTTGGCCACGTTTTTTCATATCATATGTGGCTAAAACACAAATATACGTGACCATATAATACCAAAGGCCACGCTATTCATATTTTAACGTGGCGGTTGCCACCCTTTGGCCACGCGTATTGGGACAAAAATTATAATTTCAGCAACCCATTTGGCCACGTTTTTTTATAACATATGTGGCTAAAACACAAATATACGTGACCATATAATACCAAAGGCCACGCTTTTGATATTTTAACGTGGCCGTTGCCACCCTTTGGCCACGCGTACTGTGACAAAATGTATGATTTCAGCAACCTTTGGCCACGTATTTTTATAATGTATGTGGCTAAAACACGAAGATACATGACCATAAAATACCAAAGGCCACGTTAACCAAACACATGTGGCCGTTGGGACCCTTTGGCCACGCTTTTCTGAAGAATTGTTTGATTACAACAAAAAATATTGGTACCCTTTAGCCACGCTTATAGGTGGCTTCAGCCACTGATATTGTAACGTGGCCGTAGGGTACATATGGTCACGGCACCTATGGTGTCGGTTGGAATGGAAAGAAAAAAACGTGACCAAACACCTTTTGTCACGGTTTTTTTCCGTGGCCAAAGGTGAATTTTGACGTAGTGTCTAGATTAGATGATGGATCAATTCCTGTTGGAAAAATGGCTAAGCAAGATGAAAAGAAGTTTTCTGAAGAAAAGGTTGTTGCAGACTTGGTTGAGACTAACAATTTAAAGGGAATTAAAGCTTCGTTTAATCAAGCTGCTAAATCTGGCCATGTTAGTTCTCAAGTTGATTTATCAAAGCTACCAGGTTATAAACAGTCTGGTTTGCGTAGTGGGAACAAGAAATTTGAGAAGAAAGACAAGAATAACATGCCCAAGAAAGCTCCAAAAGAAAAGAAAGATACAAATCTTGATTAAATTTATCATTTGGCTCAGGTTTTCATATCAACAATGGAGAAAGGATCCGGGAGTCAACAATCAAAGAAGGATTTGACGAAGAAGATTTTCTCAAATCCATCTCAAGCTGGTCATAGACATCCTGGTTGGTCTTCTTCAGGCTCAAATCCTACTCCTCAAAGTCCAACATCCAAATGGGTGCACAAGAATCGGTTTCAACCATTTGATGATTTGTATGATTCTTTTGATTCTGATGATATGTGTCATACAATTCAGGACAAATGAACACCGAAACGATCATATTGTTTGTGCTATCAAGAACTTTTTCTAACAAATCTGCCACATTTATTGATGAATCAGACAAAGTTTTTACTGAGTCCACATCCACATGTTTTTAATCTTCAAAGAAACATCTTTGTAAATATGATTCAAACATGGATAGTTCATCCACTAGAAGTGACTCATTAAACACCGAAAAACCAAAAATGCAGTGGCGACTTAAGTTGGTCACCAAGGCTGCAAATGATTTTGTGGAAGACACTGGTCGACCAGAAGCTGTGTGCTTCGGGTCATTTGAATACTAATCATTTAAACCAGTGTGCAGGTTTCTTCAAGAAGACCTATTGGTGATTGTGAACTTCAAGCTTCAAGCAGTTACTGATAGTGGAGTCTCCTGTTTAACTTAACTCGAATGCTTCATGTTTCAAAATTGAAAGTTTTTCTGAAAGCTAAAATCTGAAAAGGTATCAGTATCGATTGGTCCATTTTCTTTCTTTTACATTCTGTATGTCGTTAAGGGGAGAAAATTGAAAAACCAAAAATAGTGTCTTTGTGTTTTTGTTAAAATGAAAATCCAAAATAGAGTTTTCATTTTAAGGGGGAGAAAAAGGAAAAATACAAAAACAATGAAAAAAACAGAAAAATACAAAAACATTGAAAAAATGAGAAATTGATCCGACATAACTGGGAAATGATGGTACATTGGCTTACGTGTCTGGCTCATGGATAAACTAGATGAAAAGCCATAAGATATTTGCTTGATGTGCTTGGTAGGCTCGGCATTAAATCAGAAAGTATTCAGATGTGATACACACTAAATACTAATGCTTGACCAAGTGGACAACATCTTGATGCATATCTCATGATATATCAAGAAAAGATATGTGAAAAAGAGAAAAATGAGAAGTCACTGTGTATACATGTGTTCATTTTGCAAAGATTTAAACTTGTTTGATTTTCTTTATTTTGTCAAATGATCGGACTTTCTTTGCGTATCGAAAGATCGACCTGATTGTTGTTCATTTGACATTCTGCTTTATTTTCTTTGGTGTTTTATATAACTCATCGGACTTTCTCTGCGTGTACGGGAGTACCGACCTGATAGTTGTTGGGTTATACAAGTTCAACTTGTTTTTATTTTCTTATTTGGTTAAATCCGAGGCCTTATCTGCGTATCGAACACAGTTGATTGAATCATGAATACAATCATTATGTGATTAAATCACAAATGAAATGAAAGTGTGATATAAGCGAAAACATATCTGAGTATGTCTGATAGTGTGGGGTACACTGGTCAAAGTAATCTAATTAATTCAATAACATATCTAGATGTTATGAGTATGATTGTGCCTGAGTTTAATATGGACAAATTATACCAGTAATCGACATGACTTGTGTGTTGAAGTAACTGAAATTGAAGTGTAGTTCAGCATGTCATGACCAGTATGATCCCAAGTTGTGATCTTTCTCGCAAAAGACAAAAATAGTGTGTAATTCAGTATTTCATTTCTACTTTGCATTTATGTTTCTTATCTGAAAAATTTAAAAAGATTTTTGGTGTGTTTTGATATAAAGTTTCAAAAAGCCAAAAAGATTTTATTTCTAATTTGTTTTCGACCGATCGATACAAGATACAAAATTTGAAAATATATCTTGGATTCTCAAATAGAAGTTTTGCGCCAAGATTAAATTAATTTTCAATAAAAAAAGAAAAGTCGCGTTTCTGTCTTCTGAAACTGCAGGTTTCTATGTGAGACAAGACTCAAGCATGGTGAAAGGGAGAGTATGTTATATCTTTCACAAGTGGATCTTAAAGTTCAAAGATTGTTCAAGATTGATCCAGCCATGCAAGCTCTCATTCTGACAAGATTTCAAGTTGAAGATCAAACGCAATGATGTTGAAGATTGAAGACTGAAGTTTTGTTAGATATATAAATAGTTAGCTACAATACACGTTAAGGGGGAGTTTGTTAGAGCATATTCCTATGCTAACGTGTGTCTTGTGTATTGTATCTAATCTAGAGCGTCTGTGTGAGTCAAGATAGTCATTGGGCGTACCAGATGGTCAGCCGTACCAGATGGTACGTGCGTACCAAATGGTCCGCAGGTGGTACGCCGGCCAGTAAGTAATTAACTATAAATAGTTTTTGCTAGAGAGAGTTCAAATAGTTCTATCATTCTACATCTTCTTATCTGTGTTTATTGAGTGTGTTTCTCTCTCTAGCTTGTATTCTCTAAGTGAATCAATAAAGCAAAGCTTTATTTACTCGTTTGTGTTTCTCCGATTACCGAATCATGCAGTAGTAAGATCGTCAAGTGGTTTTACAGATTGTCACTAACTATAAATACCGTGTGTTAGAATGATAGCTTAACACTTCTTCCATTTCTACACCTTTCTGTGTGTGTTCTAGAGAGAGAAACTAGAGAGACTTCTTTGTAATCTTTAAGTGATTCAATAAGACTTCTCTTATTTACTTTCTCATTTCACTAGATTAATCAAAGCATGCAGTAGTAAGATCGTATCTCGGTTTTACACTCATCCATTGAATAAATACCATTCAATTACCATCCCACTTGAATTACTCCATATGGATCTTTATTGGTCTTATAAACAAACAGAACATTTCGCGACATTGGTATTGTCTAGTGGTGACCGATGAATATTCTAGATTCTCATGGGTGAACTTTCTTGTGAAGAAAGATGAAACAACTAGAGTGCTTATCAACTTGATCAATACATTAGAATCTTACTACAAGTTAAAAGTACGTTGAATCTATAGTGATAATGGCACGGAGTTTAAGAACCCCAAAGTAGGGACATTCTGTTTAGCAAAGCACATTGTACATGAGTTCAGTGCGCCCTATACTCCTCAACAGAATGGTGTGGCGGAGAGAAAGAATCATACAATTATAGAGACAGCGAGAACCATGCTAGCTGACTCAAGGCTTCCAGTGAACTTTTGGACTGAGGTAGTTAGCACAACATGTTATGTATTAAATCGGGTTCTGACGGTTAAACGGCTCGGTAAAACATGTTACGAGCTGTTGAAAAACCAAATGCCGAATCTCAAGTATCTGCACCCTTTTGGGTCTCCTTGCACAATCTTGCAGTCTGCCGGGAAGTTTGACGAAAAAGTAGTTAATGGATTTTAATACGGAAACTGGTGCAGTGGAAGAATGGTTGCACGTTGACTGTCAACCACACACATTACCACCCAAAGGTGTTGGACCAAATTGGATGTTTGATTACAAAGGTTTTTATTTGATTCATTTGATTCTGATGAGGGGTTAACCGATGAGCAACTAGCATCAATTTACATTAATTTTCAAGGCAATTCAACGATTATGCATACTCCTTCTCTGTCAACTCCAAATGTGCCAGCGGAAGATGATTTGACCGAATCCACAAATGTAGCTGTTTATGATACGTCCTCGGATGAAGAAAATGAGTTCCATGAAGCTCAATCCGAACCTGTTGATGTTCCTGTCCCACAGCTTGAATCAAGTTCAAATGAAAATGTTGTGGTTAAGGATGATCATATCAACAATTTGAATGATAATATTGAAGTTCCAAATCATCTGATACTCCGAATAAACACCTACCATCCGCAAGAAAGTATAATAGGTGAGTTGGACATAGGAGTACGTACAAGACGTCAAGTTGAGAATGATGCATTGTTAGCTATTAGGGAATTTGGGGTTCAAGATGAAGTTTTTCACTCGTGTTTTCTATCCCAGATCCAACCTGTGGATGTGCATCAAGCACTCAAGGACGGTTCATGTGTAGAGGCGATGCAGGAGGAACTTCTATAATTTCAGAAACTCGGTGTTTGGCACTTAGTTGATTTACTTGAAGGAAGCAAAGAGTCGTGTGGTACCCATTAGGTTCATGAATGCAAAAAAGACGATCGAGGTGTCATCGTCCGTTACAAGGCACGTTTGGTTGTCCAGGGGTTTTCTCAACAGGAGGGTATAGACTTTAATGAGGTGTATGTGTTGGGCTATACTTTATGAGGCATGAACATTAGATTGGGCTTACTTATTTTGGGCCTTGTATGTTTACGATTTGGGCTAGTTGGGCTTATGTATTTACGATTTCTACTAGGGCTTTTGTAGAGGTAGTATAAATACCTCATGTGTTTATGATTAATAGAAGTTTGCTGATTACGATTTCTGTGTTCTTCTTATATTTACGATCGCAAACCCGGTTATTCAAGAAGATTGATTGTTCTTCATTCAAGACTTGATTGTGTTGCTTGTTCTTCATCTTAAATCTTGTATTTTTTATCATCTTCTTCTCAAATCACTCACAAACAAGGTTTCCGCACTTGTTTGTGTTTACGATATCGTGCTTGGTTGTTGATTCTGGACCAACAATTGGTATCAGAGCTAAGAATCACCTGATTCGAGGTTCCACGATATTGGATTCGAGTGTTTAGCTGGAAAAGGTGTTGGCTTGTTATAGTTTTTGGAGTTTACAATCAGTTCTGGGCTGCTTGTGAAGTTTACGGTTGGTGTTCTTGGTGTTTACGATCGTTTCTGGGCTGGTATTGAAGATTACGATCGGTGTTCTTCATCAAAAGGGTGTTTACGACTTCAAGACTGCATTTTTAAGAGTTTACGATCGCGATTACGATTTTGTACTGTGTTTACGACTTCAAGATACGATTTTTGAGTGTTTACGATCTCGATTACGATCCGGAGGCGTTTACGATCAGGATTACGATCCAGAGTTGTTTACGACCAGTGTTTACGATCCAGCTGTCAGATTCAATCGTAAACGGGTGTTTACGATCGAAAACTCATTTTTGGACAATTAGTTTTAAGTTTTCCTAAGCTTTCGTCATGGATTTTGAACCTAGCATGTATCAGAAACTGGACTTTGAGATTGGATCAACTACTCGTCCTCCCAGACTCACATCTGCTGATAACTTTCTTGAGTGGAAATACAGATTTCAGAACCATTTGAAAAGTGTTGATTTGAGACTTTGGAGATCAGTTGTCAATGGACCGTTCATTCCCACACACACTGAAGCAGGAAAGGTTGGAGTGGTGAAAACTGAAGCAGAATACTCAGATGATGATTGGGAAAAGTGTAACAAGGATGAAAGAGCGTATGCTATCATGACAATGGCGTTGACTCCGTAGATTGCTCAAGGGTTTAAGAAGTACAAGACTGCAAAGAAGCTCTGGGATGCTCTGGTGGTTGCATATGAAGGAAATCCCGATATCAAGGCAAGCCGTAAACAGATGCTGAAGCAGAAGTTTAATTTGTTTAATCACATTCAAGGAGAGTCCTTTGAAGTTCAAGTTCAAATATTTGTGTCCTTAATTACTGAGATGTCAAGCTACGACGTTGAACCCGAACAGGAGGATAAGAATCTGAAACTATTGAACAGTTTACCCAAGAACTGGAATACCAACATTTCAATCATTAAAGATAAAAACAAGCTGGATGAGTTAACTGTTGATGAGCTTT
>JBCNJP010014927.1:0-10364 GCA_039602395.1 Deinandra increscens subsp. villosa | reverse complement strand
GTTGGATATTAGATGTCCTGACCCGACCCTTAGCGTAACCGACCCGGTTTCGACCCGGAAGAGTTACACCGGTGTCAACGAACTAATAATTAATTAAATGTTAATTAATTAAAAACAAACGGTTTAAATAAATAATAGTTATTTATTTTAACGTAACGAAACAATAAATCGTAAAACGTTTACGAGAATTGTCGGCGAATGATTATCTAGTCGTTACCGGTTAACGGACTAGTTAATCATTGGGCTTAGGGGCTTTAATCGCGAGATGGGCCTTGCTTGCCCAAGAAGTCAAGGAGAATCTATAAAAGGGAGGGAGGAGGGATTAGAAAGTGACCTAATCGCGACTCCTCCTCCTCCCTTGTCTCCTAGCCGTCGCGACCTCCCCTCCCTCTCTCTCTCTCTCTCTCGTTTCCGGCGCACCACCACCACCTCCCTCCGTCGCCTTTTCCGACGCATACGATGGTGAAACGTGACCCACGTTTGATCGCCGCCGCCTTGGAGCTCGAGACCACCGCCGCCGCCGCTAGAGCCGCCGCCACCGCCGAGAGGGCCGTCGCCACCACCGCCGCCGCCGCGGCCCGTGCCGCCGTAGCCGCCGACATCTTTGGCGAGGACCACCGAGAGGTGGTTCTCGCTTTACCCGCGCCACCGAGACCGTTGTTTGAACCGTCTCGTGCCGCGACCGTCGAACCGGGTGAAAACCCTAAGTGGCCGGCGCCATTGTATGCCGCCGCCGTCACGCCACTACGTTCGTCGCTTCCACGCGTGTCGGACGAAATCGATATTGCATCGGTTTCGTCACCATGCACGACGGAACCGTTCGACTGGAATGCCATGATCCATAGCATGGTTTCGTTACCGCCACCACCGCCCGTTCATGAGATGAACGCGCCTGTGGTGCCCGAGATGCCGTCTTCAAAGTCGGTTGAAGATTTGACTCGCAGATTCGAGTCGGGCGTTACCGTTTGCCCTAGCGCCAGTTCGTCGAACCCCGGTGTCTCGAACGGTTGTTCGGACTCCGCCAAGGTATATCTAAATTGTTTAGATTGTTCGATTTAATTTTTCTGTATTTACGCGTACACGGTGATCAGATCCTGTCTACGGTTTTTACTATATTCGCGTTGTAAAACTTATATTTCCGCTGCGCAATTAATCTGATTAATTGACCCGTTAATTTATTCGGTAAAAATTAAAACGGGCAACCCGGATACCCACTGTAAAACCCAACAGTGGTATCAGAGCCACGATCACCGCGCGTAAATCTGCACCGGTCTTTTCGTAACCGGTGGTTCGCAATTTTGATTCGTTTCCAAATTGCGAACGGAATTAAATTGTTTAATTCGTTTTATGATATTGTGTGTTACGGTCGACCCTTTAAATTTATTAAATGTTTTGGCGTGTTGTATTTCTCTGATTGGCTCAATTGTTGACCCAATTGTATCTTTATTTTGTTTTGGTGGACCCGCCGTTTTTCGGGTTTCAAAGTTGTAAGTTAGAGCTAGGTTTACTAAGTTGTTAATAAATTGTAATTTTATAAAAACCAAGACCGAAGATCGGACGCTCGCCAAAAAGGTGTCTGGAGGCTAGTGGGAGTTGAACCGGATCCACGAACGCACCGAGTTGCCTTCCTTGTGGTTGTTCACCTTTATATTGTCATGTCCCATTGGTCTTGCTAAATGGCTCTAGCAAGACCATGCCCTTATGCCGTTAACACACAATTGACCATTCGCGACACTTAGATATTTTAAATAGGTGATTTAAAATAATTGTCCCGAGTGAAGATAGGGTTTATCGTTTGTGTCTAACGATCACTAAATATTAAAATTGGTTTTAATATCCCTATCCGGTAAATAAAAATTGATAGTTCATGCCGTCCAAAATCAAGTCTAACTTGGAACGTATTGACCAGAGCATCAGTGTTGGAGTATTTCAACACCGCACTTGGTGCCGAGGGTACCTTCCAGGGTGGGGGCATTGGAGTATTTCAACACCGTGCCAGCCACATTGACCATTTGGGATTACTATCGCTTTCTTTATGTATGTTTGTAGTGTTGGAGTATTTCAACACCGCACTAAAAATATATATATATACAAAGTGGGCATGGATGAGGCTAAACGTATCGCAAAATATAATTTATTATATTATGCGGCCTCATAAACGAGAGTCGCGACTGAGACTTCGCGATTGACAACCGTTGTCAGTTTGGTTACACGAGTTTGCTCCTGAGGCTCATGATGTGTTGCAAACACATCCGGTTTTCCTAAGTCTTTTGTTATGTATTTGAGTCAATTTGAGTCGGTTTGCATTTGTTTTATTATGTTTTTAGTTAAGTTCGAATCTTTGGGGTCTTGTTAATGTTTTTACAAGTTTTCCAGGTATTTGATGAATCCCCGAGGCCACGAGAGAAAGTTAGAAAGAAGTGAAGAAAAGAAGAAGAATTGTTGAACGAGCAGTCCCAGGCGTATCGCCTGGGACCTGATGACTAGTAGGCGATATGCGCGGAAAGAGGATAGTCAACGGAGGTTCAAAGTCGGTTTGACCGACTAAATTATTGTGTAATGAGCTCCAGGCGTATCGCCTGGAGGAAATATGTTTGTAGGCGATACGCCTACCGCCTCAGAATCCGCAAACTTTGCTTAGTCGACTATAAATTCGTTTTTAGGGTTCCATTCGGGACAACATCGACTTCCAGACGAATAGCAGAGGTTCCAGAGGCGATTTCAAGAGCAGAGGAAGCTAGGAATCAAGGGGGAATTCCACGGTGGATCAATTATTCATCCCAAATCATTAATCGGTTCATCTATCTTCTTTCGATTCTTAGATTTTATCATGTTAGGGTTTAAAGTTCTAATCTTTATTATGATTCCTGTACTTGGCATGATTATTGGCTAAACTTGTAGAGCCACCTAGACTCTTTATGATGATTTTGATCTTTTGATGAAATTTCTATTCGGTTTTGACTAGTTGATTGATGTTTCACTTTTATTAAACTCCATTGATTACCATGTTTGATGCACTTGTGTGTTATGATCAGATTGTTAAGTGATTGTTGATGCATGATTTACCCACGAATGTCTTTCGGTTTAGGTAGATTATCTAAAGTAGTTGACTTTATGGTTAATTGCGATAGAATAGTTTAGGGTTTTCTTGAGCTATTGCATTGATAGTTAGTGGATAATTTGGTTGTAATGTGCTGCCTATTCTGAGACTTAAAAGGTAAAGAATTGTCGGGTAGTTGGGTTGGTTAAAGTTCTAGGGTTGCATTATCTCAAAAGGAAGTGTCCTAGG
The DNA here is from genome assembly GCA_039602395.1 of Deinandra increscens subsp. villosa. NCBI lineage: Eukaryota > Viridiplantae > Streptophyta > Magnoliopsida > Asterales > Asteraceae > Deinandra > Deinandra increscens. The sequence continues at coordinate 7,075 of JBCNJP010014927.1, read as the reverse complement.
GTCTTGATTAGCTTGGTATTCCGTGTCGGTCGTGGTAGTCATTGGTAGCTCCTGCTAGGTCTAAGGTGCCCGAGATTAGGTTCAGAGGTGGTTAGGTTTAGTTGAGGTAGGAAGTACTTAAAAGGTGAACTCCTGTTCGAGCATTAGAAGTGTAGCTAGGAAGGACTTAAAAGGTGAACTAGCCACCATCAGATTAGTCATAACCGATTGAAGTTGTCATTAGTGATTAGGATTCCGAGTCTAGGTGGTATTTCTCCCTGCTTCTGAAGGTTGTCTTTAGGTTTTCTGGTTCTAGTTTGTTGGTTGCGTCATTAGTTGAAGTTAGTTAAGTCTAAATCTCAAATCAAAAACCCAAATTACTCAGTATTTCCATTTCTAGGTCTAGGTTAATTCTTGTTTTCATAGTGTCCTAGGTTCGATATTCCGGTCTTGCCTTAGCTTTACTATAATCCGACAGGTTCACTGCCTTAGGGTTCGGTTCGGTTTAGGTTATTTCGGTAAAATTAGGTGTGTCTTAGGTCTAGGTTTAGGTCTATTTTATTAGTGTTTTTAGTGTCGTTCCGAGCACATCAAGTTTTTGGCGCCGTTGCCGGGGACACTTGGCAATAGCAAGATTAACTTAGGTCGTCGTTAGGAAATTTTGAGTCTTTTCGGTTTTGTCCCGTGTCTAGAGTCTTAGGGTTTCCGTTTTTAAGTCTAGATTTTTAGGTTTAATTTTTCTTTTGGTTTATTTGAGTCGCTTCCCCATTTTATGCCACACACCCGTTCACGAGGTCCTCCTGAGCTTTCACCATTTTCTGATCCCGACGCGGATATTCGTGAACGGTTTCGCCTTCTTCGCACGGAGCTAGAGGCTTTCATCATTTCCACCGCTCATTCCAAACCATCCTCTTCCACACAAATCGCACGCGACACCAAACCCATTCCATTCCCCGATTTATCATCCATGGCGGCACGTCGCACCGTCCACGAGCAGGCCAGCGCCGGAGTCACCGAGGCCCGGTTTGCTATCGCTCAGCCTGATATTGCCAACACCGCGAATTGGCAAGTTCCGTCCCACGTCATCAACGCTTTGACGCATTCCATTCAGTTTCATGGACGTGAGGACGAAGATGCACCGACGCATATCTCGCGCTTCACTCGAATTTGCAACACGTTCGGACTCACGGGAGTCGCGAACGAAATCATTTATCTGCGTCTGTTCCCATTCTCCCTTACGTCTCGAGCCGCCGAGTGGCTTGAGACGCTTCTGCCAAATTCGATCGCCACCTGGGACGATCTGACTGCTAAATTCCTGAAGAGATATCATCCTCCAGCCAAGGCTACGCGTACTCGGGAGGAAATTCACAGCTTTTCGCATGGATCCCGATGAGCCTTATTCTGTAGCTTACGAACGATTCAACACTCTCCTGAGCAAATGTCCGCAACACGGGTTGACGGACTGGGCGATCATAGAGAAGTTCTACAATGGGCTTCCTTACTCTGTTCAGAAAGAGTTCAACATCTCGGCTGGAGGACATATGATGGAGAAGCTCACCGTTGACGAATGCAAATCACTTTTCGAGAGCTTCGCACTTGCTGAACAGCAGGCACCCGGAGGTCGGAGAGCCACCTTGGCCCCGACTAGATCACTCGCACCTTCTACATCTACCCGGGGTGTCCATCACATTGGCTCAGAGACCATGCCACCGAAGGAGTTAGAGAATATATATAGGAGCTTTAGAAGAAATCAAACTCCATATCAAAGCCAAATGTGAGCTGTGTAGAGGCGCTCATGACACCCGAGACTGCCCGCTTGCTCCCGCTGAGCAAGTCGACTACATTGGAAACCGAAACCAGTTCGGTAATTCTTTCCAGTCTGGGTGGAGGAGTGGCCAGAATTTAGGATGGCGAGAGGGAGGTAACCCACCTGGTTTTCCACCGAGGAATAACTATGGTGGAGGAGATGACGGGGCTGGTTTTAAGGAGATCAGAGAGCTTATTGCTAACCAGACCCAGATCCTGCAGCAGATTATGGTGAGAGATGAAGGAACGCAGAAGAAGCTAGCTGAGCATGACACGTTACTGAGAAATCAACAAGCTTCGTTCCTGGATTTGCAGCGTTCGGTTGGAGATATTGCGAAGCAGCTGAAGGAGCTCAATTCCCGTGGGGGTCAGTTTTCTGGTAGTACCTACAAAAACCCCAATGCCAACGTCAACGCCATTACTACTAGGAGCGGGAGAGTCGTTCAGAGTCCATCACCGGCGGTTGTTGATGAGGAGCCGGTTGATGAGGAGATAGTGTTAGAGATGCCTGACGGGAGGGTGCATTAGAGCGTTACGCCAGCAAGTACCGCACCAAACGTCGAGGTTGATGGAGTGAAGAGATCATCGGTTGGAGAGAAGCCGCTGAAGTGGGAGGTGGTGAAGGAGAAGAAAAGAGTTCGATTTGCGCCTCAACCGATCACGGCCGATGATTTGAAGCAGGTGCCTTATCCTGAGACGGTTGATTCAGCAGAAGAGCGCGCGTGAATATGGGCAGTTTTTAGAGCTTCTTAAGCAACTTAGGGTTACATTACCTTTCACTGACGTTATAAAACAAATGCCTAAGTATGCTAAATTTTTAAAAGACATGTTAACAAATAAAAAGAAGCTTGAAAGTTTTTCTGATGTTACACTTGATGCTCAATGCTCTGCAATAGTACAGAATAAATTGCCTGAGAAACTTAATGACCCAGGGACCTTTACAATTCCTTGCTCTTTTGGTGATTCTTCTGTTACACGTGCTTTAGCTGATCTAGGTGCTTCTATTAATGTCATGCCATATTATGTTTTCATGCACCTAGGATTAGGCGAGTTAGAGCCGACTAGGATGACGATTTCTTTAGCAGATAGGTCGGTTGTTAGGCCCAAAGGAATAGTGGAAAATGTACTTGTTCAAGTTGATAAATTTTTGTTCCCTATAGACTTTGTGGTAGTTGACAGTGCATATGATGCTAGCTGCCCTTTGATTTTAGGTAGGCCTTTCCTTAGGACTGCCCGGGCGTTAGTTGATGTTTTTGCGGGCACCATCACTCTGAGGGTTGAGGATGAGTCGGTTGAGTTTAAGGTTGGTAGGTCGAGTGACAAGAACAACGAGTCCGTGTACTTTCTAGGATCTTTCATGTCTATGGTGGATAGTTGTGTTAGTTATGTCACTGGTGAGGATTTGGTAGTTGGGAATAGGTTGGAAGGTGAACCGATAGTTGAGGATAAGTGTGGGGAAGATCCCGGGGGGTTAGATGAGTTAATTGATAAGAATGAGCATTTTGACCCGTTAGTAGAACCCGGAGGTGAGTTAGTGGTTGGAGAATGTTTGGTAGTTGAGAATGGTTGTAGGAGAGCCACACTGAGTGATATAGGTGAGTTCGATGATAGGATTGTGCTGAATCCAAGTGTGGGGAGGTTAGTTGTGGTTGTTGGTGAGAATGACCCAGAGTTGAGTTTTTTAGATAAGATTAGATTTCTTCCGGGTCGGTTCAAGCATTGGAAGGTTAAACAATTGTTTCATTTGCTAAAGTTCAGTGCTTTATGGTTTGGGAAGTTAGTTGGAAGTTGGATAGAGGAAAACCGGGTGCAATCCGGTAGTTTTGTGTTGAAAGATGTGAAATCAAGGCCTCCGGATGGTTTGGGAGGTTGTGGTTCAGTTTTGTGCTAAATGATGCAGTGCCCGGGTTGTATAGTATTGTATTTGTGTTTTAATTTTCTGCAATTTTTATTTTTCGTGCATTTTGCGTTTTTTGGGTTTTGTGTTTTTGGTGTTTGCAGGTAATTCTGGAGATTCGGAAATTTGGCAATATGGGAGTTGTGCAGGCCAAAAGTGCAGGTTCTGGACTGAGATTTTCGACCATAGGCGCTGCTGTAGAGCAAAAGAGATAGAAAATTTTTGGGGTCAAATTCCAAAAATTCCCTGGAAATTGCGTTCCAGGCGTATCGCCTGGAGGTTGGTAGGTTGTAGGCGATACGCCTGCAGGTTATGAAGAGGCCGGTCGTTTGCAGTTCCAGGCGTATCGCCTGGGAGATGCAGTGAGGTAGGCGATACGCCTGGAGGAGGTAAGTCAGAAAAAATTTTCAATTTGCAATTTTTATTATTTCTGTTTACCGGATTTGCGGTGGTTCGTTTGCGGCTCGATGTGCTGAGTCTCTGGAGTTTCAGGTGAACACGTTTCAACTTACCTTGTTTTATTTTTTTTAGTTTTATTTATTTTTCTTTTTCGTGCTTTTATTTTCTGCTTTATTTTTGTTCCATTCCACATTGAGGGCAATGTGTAATTCAAGTGTGGGGATGGGATACTTGCGTATTGAGTCTTTTTATTTTTTGTGTGTTTAATTGAGTCATATAAATTGGAAAAGTTGAAAAAATTGAAAAAGTTGTTCAAAAATGTCCAAGATTCTGGCTGTAATTAAATGGAAAATGATAGGTAAAACTGGGAATTGATTGTCTTATTTTGTGCTTGAATGTTAAAATAATGACTTAAGGTCAATAATTTGGGAAATGTGTTAAGTATGGTTGAATGGAAAACATTACTAGTCTATGATGTGTCGGTAGGCCCAGCTGACCTAGGAGTAGCTTAAATAGCCTGTGTGTTTATTGTTGTATAAATATGCTAATCAGTCTGCTAGTGGGTTCCCATTTTAGGAGTGATAGGGATACTGAATCTGATGATTAGGAAGGAAAGAGACCGCTTTAGGCTAGATACTCCTATGTCCTAAGAATTATCAATGAGCATGTAGTTAATAATTTGGTTAATGAATTAGAGTGAAGGGACAAAATACTCATGTACGCACTAAGGATGGTATCCTGTGGTAAGTACCTCTGATGATGTTCCGGATCTCGCGGGCAAAATACTCACGTATGATTTCGGGGGTAAGACCTTGTGAAAAAGTACCTCTGATGATGTCCGTTGGTAAGTTAGGTAAAAGTAACCAATTAAAAAAAATGAAAAAAAATGAGAAAAGAAAAAAAAAGGACAAAAATGATAAGTTAGAGAATAAATGCTCAAGAAGTTGCATATAAATAATTAGTTATTCTTTGGACATCTTAGTATCTGGTTTAAGGGGGGTTGGAGAAAATATATAAATTTAAATCATTATACCCTTTGCTTTGACTGAATATGATTCGGTAGTAGGTTGAACTAGAGCTTTCTTTAGTGGGATCCATAGGCGACTGAACTTATATCTGGTAATTTCATAAACACATGGGGGCGAAAGAAAAGGTTGGTGGTTGGGTTTAGTCGGATAGAAATATCGGCAATCGTAGTCAGTATGTTAGTACGTTATGGACTGTGGGATTGTATGGTGGCTGTTGAATTTTGAAATGTTAATTGTTTAGGAGTCAAGTTCCTGGTTATGATTCCATTGCAGTATTTTTCGAGGACGAAAAAAGAGTCAGTGTGGGGATGTTTGATGTGTTGCAAACACATCCGGTTTTCCTAAGTCTTTTGTTATGTATTTGAGTCAATTTGAGTCGGTTTGCATTTGTTTTATTATGTTTTTAGTTAAGTTCGAGTCTTTGGGGTCTTGTTTATGTTTTTACAAGTTTTCCAGGTATTTGATGAAGTCCCGAGGCCACGAGAGAAAGTTAGAAAGAATTGTAGAAAAGAAGAAGAAGTGCTGAACAAGCAGTCCCAGGCGTATCGCCTAGGACCTGATGACTAGTAGGCGATACGCGCGGAAAGAGGATAGTCAACGGAGGTTCAAAGTCGGTTTGACCCGACTAAATTGTCGTGTAATGAGCTCCAGGCGTATCGCCTGGAGGAAATATGTTTGTAGGCGATACGCCTACCGCCTCAGAACCCGCAAAATATGCTTAGTCGACTATAAATTCATTTTTAGGGTTCCATTCGGGACAACTACGACTTCCAGACGAATAACAGAGCGATTCCAGAGGCGATTTCAAGAGCAGAGGAGGCTAGGAATCAAGGGGGAATTCACACGGTGGATCACAATTCATTCATCCCAAATCATTAATCGGTTCATCTATCTTCTTTCGATTCTTAGATTTTAATCATGTTAGGTGTTTAAAGTTCTAATCTTTATTATGATTCCTGTACTTGGCATGATTATTGGCTAAACTTGTAGAGCCACCTAGACTCTTTATGATGATTTTGATCTTTTGATGAAATTTCTATTCGGTTTTGACTAGTTGATTGATGTTATCACTTTTATTAAACTCCATTGATTACCATGTTTGATGCACTGTGTGTGTTATGATCAGATTGTTAAGTGATTGTTGATGCATGATTTACCCACGAATGTCTTTCGGTTTAGGTAGATTATCTAAAGTAGTTGACTTTATGGTTAATTGCGATAGAATAGTTTAGGGTTTTCTTGAGCTATTGCATTGATAGTTAGTGGATAATTTGGTTGTAATGTGCTGCCTATTCTGAGACTTAAAAGGTAAAGAATTGTCGGGTAGTTGGGTTGGTTAAAGTTCTAGGGTTGCATTATCTCAAAAGGAAGTGTCCTAGGGTCTTGATTAGCTTGGTATTCCGTGTCGGTCGTGGTAGTCATTGGTAGCTCCTGCTAGGTCTAAGGTGCCCGAGATTAGGTTCAGAGGTGGTTAGGTTTAGTTGAGGTAGGAAGTACTTAAAAGGTGAACTCATGTTCGAGCGTTAGAAGTGTAGCTAGGAAGGATTTAAAAGGTGAACTAGCCACCATCAGATTAGTCATAACCGATTGAAGTTGTCATTAGTGATTAGGATTCCAGAGTCTAGGTGGTATCTTCTCTCCTGCTTCTGAAGGTTGTCTTTAGGTTTTCTGGTTCTAGTTTGTTGGTTGCGTCATTAGTTAAAGTTAGTTAAATCTAAATCTCAAATCAAAAACCCAAATTACTCGAGTATTTCCATTTTCTAGGTCTAGGTTAATTCTTGTTTTCATAGTGTCCTAGGTTCGATATTCCGGTCTTGCCTTAGCTTTACTATAATCCGACAGGTTCACTGCCTTAGGGTTCGGTTCGGTTTAGGTTATTTCGGTAAAATTAGGTGTGTCTTAGGTCTAGGTTTAGGTCTATTTTATTAGTGTTTTTAGTGTCGTTCCGAGCACATCAGTTCATTTG
>JBCNJP010014926.1:0-10364 GCA_039602395.1 Deinandra increscens subsp. villosa | reverse complement strand
TTACACTACACCATATCGGTGATATTCCAACCCATAAGTAAATTTGCTACTAAGAAATTAGGGAGATCGAGTTCATGGCACATACTTATAGGAGTTTTAGACGTCGATCTTGGAGAACGGAGTAGGGAGATCGAATGATCGATCGTGCGTATGGTCGTCTGCCTGAGTGCCTGCGAAGTTGGAGTTGCCGTATCGCAGTTAGGGTTTGTCTTGAGAGACGTGTCTGGAGAAGAATGGACTGGGAGATCGATCGTCTATCTCACATCTGGAGTTGAATTTTGAAAAGGAAAAAAAATTATAGCACTATTCTAATATATCTTTATTATATTATTTGAAAAAGGAAAAATTGCATGAAATAATCCCTACTTTTCCCCGTTCGCAAATAATAATCCCACCTTCCGAAATTGCAAGGAGCAGTCCCAACTTGTCAATATTTTGCACCTAACAGACCCTCCGTTAAAAAAAATTAACGGCGTCAAAAAGTGATGACGTGGAAGCTGATGTGGAACTTTTTTTTTAATTTTTTTTTCTTTTTAATCCCAAGTTTTCACCTTTTTGCAAATAATAATCCCATCTTTACATTCATTCTGTTTGACTTTTTGGAGTCAAACTTCATGTATTTTGACTCAAAAATTGGACCCGAATTTGAGTTTGTTTGTGTTTGTGATTGATTCCAGTAGTTATAGTTTATCAAAACGAATCTACCGTAGGTTACGAAAACAATTTTCATTGAGTTTTGTTCATAATCGCGAAATGGGGGTGGTGAACATGTTCTTGAGCTCATCAATGGTGAAATCTTTAATCCTTAACGGTTTTCTGCAAGTCTGGTTCCACTAGCTTCGGTTTGAACTCGTGAATTCAATGGTACAATCGGTTTCGAATTTCGTTCATGTTTGTGTGATTCACCATTATCAAAGAATGGTGTTCTTCAAGAGCTCATCAATGGTGAATCACACAAACATGAACGAAATTCAAAACCGATTGTACCATTGAATTCACGAGTTCAAACCGAAGCTAGTGGAACCAGACTTGCAGAAAACCGTTACGGATTAAAGATTTCACCATTGATGAGCTCAAGAACATGTTCACCACCCCCATTTCGCGATTATGAACAAAACTCAATGAAAATTGTTTTCGTAACCTACGGTAGATTCGTTTTGATAAACTATAACTACTGGAATCAATCACAAACACAAACAAACTCAAATTCGGGTCCAATTTTTGAGTCAAAATACATGAAGTTTGACTCCAAAAAGTCAAACAGAATGAATGTAAAGATGGGATTATTATTTGCAAAAAGGTGAAAACTTGGGATTAAAAAGAAAAAAAAATTAAAAAAAAGTTCCACATCAGCTTCCACGTCATCACTTTTTGACGCCGTTAATTTTTTTTAACGGAGGGTCTGTTAGGTGCAAAATATTGACAAGTTGGGACTGCTCCTTGCAATTTCGGAAGGTGGGATTATTATTTGCGAACGGGGAAAAGTTGGGATTATTTCATGCAATTTTTCCTTTAAAAAATATATATTATTAAAATATAAACGTGTCTTAACAGGTTAATAGGCTTCGACCTGTTAAGACACATAATTTAACAGGTCTTAACAGGTCGACCTGTTAACGACACGAAACCTGTTAAGCCCAAACATGAAACTTGTTAACATTGTCGTGTTTTCGTGTCCGTGTCAAAATTGCCAGTCCTAAGTATTGCTATACTTTTTGAAGTTAAAAACTTTTTTTAAACCGACTATGCGTCCAGGTGACATTTACGTGATTATGAATGACGTTTGCGTGATTATGAAATAAAGCACACGTGATTATTGTATTTGGTGACAAAATGGTGACAATTCCCTTTGACACCATTTTGCTATCAAAACATATTTTGTTGGCAAAATGGTGACAATTGCTTATGAGAATAAAGAATAAAGCTTGAGTGATTATGACCTATACATTTTTACAACATATTTGGTGGTAAAATGGTTGCAATTGCTTATGAAATAAAGTCTTGCGTGATTATGTATATATATTTTTTTCACAACATATTTGGTGGCAAAATGGTGACAATTGTCATTTTCACACCATTTTTCTACCAAAACATATTTGGTGGCAAAATGGTGACAATTACCCTTTTAACACCATTTTTGCAAACATATTTAATGGTAAAACTTTTTTTTACAACATATTTGGTGGCAAAATGGTGACAATTCCCCTTTTGACATCATTTTGCTACCAAAACATATTTGGTAGCAAAATGGTGAACAGTACTCCCTTTTAACACCATTTTGCAACCAAAACATATTTGGTGGCAAATTTTTCTTTTGGTTTTGCAAAACTGTGCGTGATTATGTAATATAACTTTTTCCACAACATATTTGGTGGCAAAATCCGTCACCGTCATTTTGACACCATTCATATATTCGGCTGGCATAATGGTGACAATTGCCGTTTCGACACCATTTTGCTATAAAAAACAAGATCTTGTGTGATTATCAAGTGTACGCGGACGATATTGCCCTCCCCGCACACTGCACGGAAAGTCCCCTTTGTAAAATAATGTTATTTTAAAAAAATAGATGGTCATAACTGGTTCTCGCAAAATATTTAGTTCTCGCGAAATATTTGGTTCTCTGTTTGAACTCACCCTATATATATATATATATATATATATATATATATATATATATATATATATATATATATATATGAAGGATCCTACGAAGACACCCATTTTTATGAGAACCGCGTAAACAAATCTTAAAACTTACATATTTTTTCACACGTTAATATTTTTTTAAAAAAATTTGCACAAAAAAGCTTAAAATTATGTTATCTTTAATCATATAAAAATTATAAAAAAAATTAAAATTAACGTTTTTTTTTGCTGTGCCATACACATCCGCATCACAAAAAAAAAACTTCATACTTTTAAGTATAAGTTAATATTTTTATTCTAAGTCATACCATATGTCATATATTTCCATCATTTTTTTACGTTTTTTATTGAATGATGCACATGTGCATCACATAAAAAAAACCTCATACATTTGCTTACACATTAATAGGTTTAAGAAGAAATTGCACGTTAAATCTTATAGTTGTGTTTTCTTTAGATTTAAAGAAAAAAAACAGTTTATAACTTTTTTAATTATATGATGCACATGTTCATCATGTATCATTATCATTAGTACCATAAATATTTTTGTTTTTATTAATATGTTTTTAACATAAAGGGTGTTTTTTCGCATGATAATTAGTTTTTGTGCGGTACTAATGATAATGGTGCACATGTGCATCATACGAAAAAAAAAGTTAATTTTTATAAATATTTTGCTCCAAAATTAAAGATAACGTAATTCTAAGACTTTTGGCGTAAATTTTATGAAAAATCATTAAGGTATGAAAATGTTATGTGAGTTTTAATATGTGTTTTCGTAGTTTTCATACAAAAATGTCTTCCGCTACAACTGCGAGGGAGTATTATATATTAGATTAGTATTATTAGGGTTGATTAATATTAGCCTACGGGTCCATTAACCCATTAGATGTCCAGGGTTCGATTTCCATTATCTATATATTGTAACTCAACTATTTAGTAATGTCAAGGTATTCACTACTTCATTATCTTATAGAAAAACAATCTTTTTCTTGCCTCTACTTCGAATCATCCTTTAAAAGTTGTCGAACTCGTTTTTAGAGGAGGCTGCGCCTCCTTCCAAATTGCCGTCCGTATCTCCCTTTTCGAATGATTCCTCTCCTTTTATTGCTCGATCTCCTCTTTTTTTTTTTGTTGTTCACGAACAGCACAAACAATGAAAAAGTAATATAAATTGAGGTCAGAGATGAACAGGGTGGATCATACACCCGTGTCTCTTGTCAGGCCAGAAGGCTGCAATATGGCAGTCCTGGGAACGGATCTAGTCTAGCAGATGACATTCAAATCATTGATCCGAGGCCTACATATGCTGCTGCTCATACTACCTTGTCTGACAAGCCTAGGATGTCTACATTCAGGGATTTTGCCTCGAATCCTAGGGGCACCACTACCCAGGATACTGGTAACATCCTTGGAACCCCTAACATTAATGCTCATACTAATGAATCTGTGCAGGATATAGGCTTAAGCCTGGCAGTGGCAAAGGAACTCAAAAAACTAAAGGAGATGATCTCGAGTGTTCCTGGGGTGATCCAGCCTATCCCTGAAGTAGCACCATCGAGCCATCGACTTTCGAGGTTCACTTCCCCAATATGTGACGTGGAGATACCCAAGAGGTTTCAGACTCCCAGTATGAAACTGTACGATGGCACGACTGATCCGGAGGAACACGTGGCTCAGTATATGGAAAGAATGGAGGTGATCTACATGCCCCCTGATATCAAGGAGGCATGCTTATGTAAGGGCTTTGGGTCAACACTAACAGGTTCAGCCTTAAAATGGCTGCTGAGTATTCCGCCCTATTCTATCCCATCCTTTTCTCATTTAATTAATTTATTTAATAACCAATTTTCTTGTAGTCGCAGTTTTGAAAAACTGACGAGTGATCTTTACAGGGTTACCCAGAATGCTAACGAGTCTATCAGGGATTATGTAAACAGGTTCGGCAAGGAGACCCTGGATATTCCCAACATGGACATGGCTACTGCTGTCCAAGCATTCAAGATGGGTCTCAAGAAGGATTCGCCCTTCTATCAAGATCTTGTAATGAATCCATGTCACAGACTTGATGAAGTAAGGCATAGGGCCCACTACTACAAAAACAGCCTTCCATGACACGCGAACGATGACACTCGATAATTCTTGACGTGCAAAAACTGAAGTGTCAAAATAAAATGTCAATTATTGGTAATTCCTAAGAATTCATGACGCGCATTTTTGAGTGTCAAGAATTTCTGTCATATTTCAAAAAAAAAAAACACGGAGGACATATAAAATCTGCGCGTCAAGAATCTGGTGTCATCTTTTATTTTTATTTTGGCGCCATAAAATTATACGGAATTCTAAAATCCCGCTCATATGATACAACCTAGCTCCCAAAACACCAAAACACTCGTCACTCTCGCTACCTCCTCCCCAAAACACTCATCGTTACTCGTCCGTCTGATCTAGCTCCGGCATCAGTCTGGTTTCGTCGGCGACCTAGCTCCGGCGGTGCAATTCTACTCTGGCTCCGTTCTTTGCCCCCAGACTCCATTCGCCGGCGATTTCAGGTACGTAAACCCTAATTTCATCGTTTTGTTTTGAAACCCTAATTCTGCTTTCTTAATCCCCTCACGATTCCTAACTTTGAGTTCGTTGATGAAACCCTAATTCTGCAGTTTTGATTTTACTCATCTTTGGGTTCGCGCATGTAACATTCCGGGTTTTTCGATTGTCTGATTTTATCCATTTTGTAACCCAATCCGTTGATTGATAATCGAATTTATGGGTATTGATCGATTTTGATGTTTATTAACCTAATTTCATGTTATTGATCCATTATCATGTTTATTGATCGATTTGATGTTCGATTTGCCTTTAATTTGGATGTTACGCGAACGAGTCATCGAATTACGTTCAACCGGGAATTTGATCAATCTAAACGTGTATGACCCTTGTGTGTAATACTAGTTACACACACAAGTGAATACAAGTGAAGGTTGGTGTGAATTCAAGGTCTAGAATGGAAACGGTGAAAGATTCGGTAAATCCCGCGCGATTTCGATTTTAACCGGGAGATCACGTTTTTGAGTATCGTATATCAGATTTGTCATATTTATGTGTCTTTAAGTCACTTATGATCACACATGATGTCTTGGGTCATCACCCACTTGATTGAGTCACAAATCATAGGTGAATTGCTTAAAAGTGATACGTACGGCAAAACCGACCAAAATTGCATGTTTTGACCTAACTTGTGTATACAATAGGGTTACGTGACGTATTTATTATCATTTTGAGTGGATTTAATGTTATGAACATGATGGGACCATTATTTGGGGGATTTGGGAGAAAACGGGACTCGAAAACATCAAAAAACGACAAACCGAGCACGCGAATCGATGAAACAGCAAAGTGGACACCCGGGCAAGCACCAGGCGTATCGCCTGGAGCCTCCCCAGGCAGCAGGCGATACGCTAGCACCCTAATTTCCAGCCAAACCCTAATGCTCCACTATATAAGCATCATTAGCCACCATGCTCTCCCCATTCAGCCCCAAATCACTCTCCAAAACCCTAAAACGGCTGTAAACATCAAAGGTGAAGATCTTTGAAGATTCAAGGCTCAAGTTTCTTGCTTTATTGCTTAGGATCATCTAGAAATCATCCCTTTCGGTTAGTAATCTTCAAACCTTGTCATAGCATCTTGAATCTTCTTTTCTACTCCCATCAAGGTGTGAACTTTATATGATATTTGGCTTGAATCCATGTTGTAAATGATAGATCTAGGGTTTCTATGACTAAAGATTCCACCTTTTTGCATGATTTTGTTATTCAACTTGATTCCATGATGAAACCTCTTTAGATCTAGGTTTATTATGCAATTTGATGAATGGATCTTCATGAAAGTTGTAAGCTTGTGTATGGATCTGAGATTTAGTCATGATAAATCATTAATATGTTATAGATCTAGGGTTTCTTTGATCAAGATTGGATTTTTATGTGACAACATGACTAGATCTATGAAAAGCATGTCATCTAGGGCTAGATCTAGGGATCCTCTCATCAAGATTCAATTTTTATGTTTCAAATGGACTTGATTTGCCTCATGAATATTGTTTAGGACTAGATCCATGTATTATGATCATCAAGTTTGGTTTTTCCTTGATAAAATGGCTAGATCTCAACATGTGTGTCATCTAGGATTAGAAATGTGTGTCATAAAGCTTCAAAAGGACATTTCTACCTCCTAACTTGTCTAGATCTATAATTTTCTTGGTATGTAAAGTAGGATCAGTATGTAAAGCTATCAAATCATGAACTTTTATGTGTTTAAATGATAGATCTACCATGCATGCTCAAATAGGGTTTGATTTGTGAACCAAAAGCCGATTAATGGGCTAGATTTAGCTAGATACATGCTAAACTAGGCTAGGTTCATGCTAGATTCAAGTAGATCTATAAAATCTATAATAGCTTATGTTAGATCTGATCCTTTATGATAATCATGTGAATTACCTTGGATTATTATCATGGAAATTGAATTTGTTGACTTTTGTTGACCTAGTTTGACTCCTATGCTAGTTTGCTAGATTAGGACCCCTCAACATTACATAGAGCATAAATTTGAACCCAAACTAAGCCCGTACGCTATCACTTGAGTAAAACACCAATGAGTTGTGATTTGGTTCAGTCGCGTCGTATTGTGTCAAGTCACGGTTTCTCACCTTACTCTTTTTACTCACTTATCTATTTATTGTGGTTCAATCTCGGTCAATCATCAAGGTGATCTCCGGACGTGATTTTCGCGCATCGCTATCGCTTATCTTTCTTTTCGATTCACCCGTGAGGTGAGTTTTCATAGCCCCTTTTTACTTAAATGTTTTTGGGGTGCAACATGTATCATGTTATCAAATTCTATTTTCACATGCGTATTCTATGTTCGATGATTACTTGAAACATGTATGATTGTCTTGATTGTTTGGTTGAACGATGAACGATTGAACGATGGAACGATGAACGATTGAACGATGAACGTAATTATTAACATTAAACATGCCGGGGTTACGATAATAGATCTATTGGCCTGACAAGCCCACTTGGCCTGCCTCGCGTGTGGCGCCTTGTGATTGAAAGCCTAATTGTCAAGGGTTGGATTACGTTAACTTATCATTTTATCATTAATCATTCTTTATCAATTATCATCTTATTTAACTTGTACGCATGCTTTTGAACGTTGTCATTAAACCTATGAATTCTCACCAACTATTTTTAGTTGACACTTTTTGTAACATGTTGCAGGTAATGCGGTTTGATTTGGATATCATCACTTTAGGGTTGCATCGGCTTTAGAGAGACCTTATTAAATAATGAACCGTTATGCTTAGACCATGTTTTATGTTGTTTATCGTATGTTGTGACTTGGATGCTATGGTTTGTTTATTTGCTATGAAATGGGTAACTATTATGATTATCGCAACCTAATTTAGTGTTGTGAGCTTCTGGACAATCTTCGCGCCCCGACGTATTCCGCCGTCGGTTGGGGTGTGACAGCGCACCTACCCCATTCGCAATTGCAGGTTTGATTTTACTCATCTTTAGGTTATTAAAATTTTGTTTAGGTTCGGTTATGTGTTCTTGAGGCTGACGGTTCATTATAGTCAATTAGGGTTCTCATTCTTTGAAATTGATTGATGCTTACACAGATTTGGCTCTCCCATTTTCTATGATCACTTCCAAACACAGTTTTAAGGTAAATAAATTCTCATTTCTACTACTTATTTTGTGTTCAGATTTGGTCAAGAACAGGGACAGCCACGGTGCTTGCTATACAACAATGTTTCATAATTTCTTGTTTTGTTGTGTTAGAATTGATGAAAAATTGGTAGTTTCTAGTTTGAATCGACCTAAATTTCATCATTAGATTCGGTTTTTAGAACCCTAGCTTGATTATGAACAGGGGATTACTCTCATGACTCCGAAAGAACAATGTTTAGTTGTATTTCTTTACAAATGATTTGGTGATGTTAAACTAAATAAACGTTGTTGATTTTAGTTTGTTATGAGCTAAAATTCATCATATTGCTCTTGATTTCACCATTTTTGTTTGAAAAATTGCAGATTTATCTTTGTTTTGTCATGATTGTGAGCCTTAGTTCTGAAATGTGAACCATAGTTGCTACTGATGTGTTAATTATCTGTCCAGGACATAGATAATTGGAAATGCTCATGATTCCTCTTTGAGTTGCATCTTAAAATAACAAGTCTTGTATCTAAACCCTTAATCATGTTCATATATGTTTTTTTATTGTTATAACTTAAGTATATTTTGAGGTGTTTGATATCTCAAAAGTATGGTTGACTGGTAATGAATGTACTTGGTTTATGGTGGGTTTATTAGACCTTGTTGCAAATCTTATGGCATTGATGGACTTAGGATCACATGACTTCTAGTTTCACATAAATTTAGTCAAACAAAGTATATAATGAGTGTCTAGTTCCACTTCTATCAATTGCCTCTCACAACTTAGACTTGAATTTCAAAAAGTATGGTTGACTGGTAATGAATGTACTTGGTTTACTTGTATTTGACAAAGAAAGTAAATTTGGTATTGTAAATATGTTTTCTTATTGTAGTTAAATAGAACAGTTAGTGGACCTAGGCATCCTGGAGTTATTTGTGATGATCTGATGTTGTATGCATATTGTTTAACCACATAGCTGAGTAGGTTTAGGTACATGTGTTTTACATCAAAAATACAGTTAGAGATACATGTGTTTAACTGGATCCAGCCTACTATATCATCTTTACTTTTTTTTCTTTTTTAGGTATTATGTTACTTAACAGGCCATGTTAAGCATCAACGTTATCATCTTTACTTTTTTTTTCTTTTTCAGGTTGTTTTGCTGACTTTGGAGGACACACTCGACACTAAACCAGGTATGCTATCTCTTAGTAATATTTTGTTTTGATTTTTTTATATAATGGCTACATCTAATCGAATAAGGTTGGTCCAACAGTTTGCCAAATCTCAGTTACATCACTTGGTTGTGTGTACAGATTCTTGTTCTTCCATGTGGAATATTGAAGATCTTCAAGTTCTTTACACTATTTGCTGAGGTACAGATTCTTGATCTTTCATTTTTCCTAATTTTGTGTAAAAGTGTTGTCTAAATAGGCTTGATTATGTTGTCTAAATAGGCTTGATTATGTTTCCTAATTGTTGCCTAGCAGTTTGTGTACAAACTTATGTTTTAATTAGCTTGTGTTCTATTGATGACTGATTTTGTTTGTGTTCTATTGATGACTGATTTTGTTTGAAACTCATGATAATGTAAGATTGATGTAAGAAACTCATGATCCTGTTTGAAACTCATGATCATGTAAGATTGATTTTGTTTGAAACTCATGATCATGTAAGGTTGCATAGCCAACTCACAACCCATCTGACTTGACAGTTCCTAATTCCCAACTCCTATTTCCTAGCAATTTTTTGACCTTAGCTTGTACAATGGACTACCTATGGCTGCAACCATTTCTTTTAATATGGTTAAGAGTTCTAATATCCTTAATTAAAACTGTTGACTGCAATATTCTGTTGACTACATCAAACTAAGACAGTTAATTATCTGCTGCTGTTGCTTAATTTTCTGTTGCTGCTGTATCTCACAATGCTGCTACTTTAGCTTTTGCTAATACCTTTTCAATCATCATATTCTTTTTTTTTAGAAGAT
>JBCNJP010014925.1:0-10366 GCA_039602395.1 Deinandra increscens subsp. villosa | reverse complement strand
TTATCCAAAACAGAGAGAGGAACAATGAGTTATTGTTAACTCAACCAAACCAATCAATTTCAAATAGATTTCATAGAACAAGAAAAAAATTTTCTTAATCAATCATCATGTTCAAATCTCTGTTATCATTCCTTACATCCTGTGAATACAATTAACACAGATTACAAACCCTAAATCTCAATTTATTCAAGAACAGAGGCGGCTCATGATCCGAATTTTCCCAACACAATAGTTATAGCCAAGCATGGAATTGATACCTTTTAATGGTGCTCACGATGATTCCTAGCACTAAACAGGTAACAATCTCAATGTTCTTTAAGAACGGTGTGCGAATCAACCATACTTGAGTTGAATAAACGATTGTTGGAGGAATCGGAGTCGGAGGTGGAGAAATTTGGTCCGCCGGTGGTTCGCCGAGAGAGGTGGGAGAGCGGGTCTAGGTGTTTTGAATGAGAATGAAAGAAAATGAACCTCCTCCTTTTTTTTATTTAAGTAGGCGAGGTCGGATAAACTTAGGGTTTTTATGACTTAAACGATATCGCCAAAGGAGGTTCGGGTAAGGCGAGATCGTCAACGGTTGACTGCGAAGCCGCCAAGACCAAATTTGCTTTCAATGAAATCGCCAAAGGAATTATCCGGTTATGGCGAGATCGCCAAGGGCTTGTTTATAAGGCGAGATCACCAATAGAAAAACTAGCCTTAACGAGATCGCCAACAGCTTTATTAGCCGAGATCGCCAAAATGAATTCTCTTTTATGCGAGATCGCCAAAGGCAGTTATGCGAAATAGCCAAGACCACAACTTGGTCTTACTGAAAACACCTAAGTGTATATCGAGATCGCCAAGGGATGTTTTGGTTAAGGCGAGATCGCCAAGGAGTTAAGGCGAGATCGCCGAGATCAAGACTTGTTAACTCCGAGATCGCCAAAGCTATCCTAAGATCGCCAAGGCTAATTTGGCGAGATCGCTAATAGAAATTGAAAAAACTTAAAAAAAATTTGACAGCAAGTTTATTTTTGTGAACTTTTGATTTATGATCTGATTTTCAACCAAAATGAGAACACTCGAAGCAAAAACACTAAAAATTCTCAATTGTGAACTCAGTGATTTGCAAAAACTTAAATGAACTCATTAAGGGCAATTTGGGAATTATTGAGTTTTCTAAGTGCATAACATGTTAAAAACATCATTTTGACTCCGAAAAATTTTAAATTTCACATACTTGACTAAAAACCTTATTGGATCAGATTAACTTGTGTCAGGCCAGCCCATACTTACCAAAACGGTTGATTTTGACTTAAAACTGCAAATGGACCTCAAATTTGACTTATTTCTCCCAAACTTGATGTTTTTAAGCACAAGGCACCCAAATTCACATTTTATAACAAATTTGGTTATGTCAAAGCATTGTGCTTTCATTTGCACCATTAAAGCCTTATTTTCTGGCAGTATCCAGTTATTTGCTTAAATTTGCATATTTTGCGTGGTAATGGTTGGACTATGTTAGGAATCAAACCGGTCAATCACGTGATCATAGACACTTACAAATCAAATCACCTCACAGATTCAGTAACCTAAGTCAGATTATCGGTATTGTTATCCACTTAAGCTCAAGCAGGCAATTTTTAGCAAAATTACTATGATGTCATTTATCATGTTTTAGTCCGGTTTAATGAAAATTATGTTGACCTTTTATTCCACTAAGTCAAACAGTTATCCTAGCGTTGTCTATTTAGCACTTCAGACATGCACAACACACATATAGAATTTGTTCCCCCTATTTCTTTAGAGGTAAGTACTGATTTCAAGATGTATGAATATTTTTGATTCGCATGAACACAAGGTCAGAGTTTCCTCAACAGATGTGTCACGGAATATTTTCAATAATAATAATGGGACGCGTGAACACAAGGTCAAAGTTTCCTCAGCAGATGTGTCACGGTCAATGGATGGATGTGAGAAATTTCTCACTTATTGATGGATGTGTGATGTTTCACACTTATTAAATGGTTTGAAATCAGCACTTTCTGCAAAAGAAATACTCGAGTGTGTTGGTTGACTTACTTAGCTTAGACTTAAGCAAATTTAAAGGATTTTAACAACTGTTTTGACTTAAGGTCCACAATTTCATGTTTTAAGTGTGTAACCACAGGATTTGCCTAATTCTTATTTTGCTGAGCCTACTGACACATCAAATGATAGAATTACTGATCGATTGTCTCATATCCTATGGTCAGATCACAAGACCAGAATTATATCCATGTTCCTCATAGTTTGCCCAACCAAAAACCAAAACTTTTCTGGTTTTCTTTTTCAAAGTTTATTTTAAACATTGCAGAATTGCAAAGATTTTGTGCTTAGACTCAAGTGCCCATCAAGTGCCTTTACAAAAGTTGGTGGGAATTACTTGATTCTAATTTTCATGAGTTTTATTTAATTTTGCAAATTTTTTTGGAATTTTCTTCAATTTTTTAATATTTATTGAAGCATCACTAAAAATTCAAGATTTTGATATTTCCATCAGGTATTCAACAAGTGTCTTCACAAAAGTTGTTTAAAATGACCCGATTCTATTTTTAGTGATTTTTATTTATTTTCCAAAATTTTTGTTATTTTCTCCAATTTTTCAACCGTGAGTCGGTTTAGGCCGGACCGACTGACACAAAGACTCAAAATAAAATAAGAAAAATATTTTTTGGTATTTTATGGATATAGGATTGACTCTTATGAAATATCTTATTTATGGTCATGAAGGATGACCAAAAAGGAAAAATTTAAAGTTAAAATCTTTTTGCGTTTTTCAGAAAAGTGTTGAAAGATAAATTCTTTTTGGTTTTTCACGTTGGGATCTGAAAAATAGAAAACAAGGTAAAATCTTTTTTGTGTTTTTCAAGTTCAAATTATTGCAAGGTCATGGAGCAAACAATGACAATACCTCTAAAACCTACACAACCTAAGACTGAGGCATTATTCTAGAGGAACCTAAAGATGAGCTTACTCATAGTTAATCATTCCTACTGAATGAACTAGGAAATTAAACCTAGATACATATAAATCCCTTGGTGAAGAGATCTGCCAGTTGATTTTCAAAGGAAACATGAACTAAGGTGATAAGCTTTTTCTCATGACAGTCCCTAATAAAGTGATGCCTAATCTCTATGTGTTTGGTCATGCTGAACAGGGTTCTTAACAATGAACATGGCAGCAGTATTATCAATGTTAATAGGGGTGGACATGAAATTCAAACCGTAGTCCAGAAGCTGATTCTGGACCCAGAGGACTTGAGAACAGCAGGAGGCAGCTGCAATGTATTCCGCTTCAGCAGGTGAAGTAGACACGGTTGACTGCTTCTTGCATTGCCACAAAACCAATCGATTCCCAAGGATTGAGCTCCTCCGGTGGTTGACTTCCGAACCATGTTGCAACCCCCGTAGTTGTTTTGGAGGCCTGTTATTCGCTTGGAACATTTGATTTTCAGAGTTAAAGTCAGACATGGTGAAACAAGTTGTGTT
Source organism: Deinandra increscens subsp. villosa (assembly GCA_039602395.1). Taxonomy (NCBI): domain Eukaryota; kingdom Viridiplantae; phylum Streptophyta; class Magnoliopsida; order Asterales; family Asteraceae; genus Deinandra; species Deinandra increscens. The sequence continues at coordinate 6,854 of JBCNJP010014925.1, read as the reverse complement.
TCTTCACAAAAAAGCTTAATGGGTCAAATGGGTCGAGATCTTAGAAATTGCTTCAACGGATGCTAAGATTGAGGTTAATTGCTCAGAACCTACAAACAAACATCTTGAAGCTTATTTAGTCCAACTCAATCAAGCAACAATGTGAAAATTGAGATTTTCAATTATTTCAAGACTTAGAAAATTTTCCAGCTTTGATCTTGAGCTTAATCACTGGGTCAAAATCAAATTTCACGAAATCAAGTTTTTATTGCACCAATAGTTTAGGAATTTGCTTAGGAACAAATTTGTTAACTGCAACAACCTCCAAAAACCATTTAATCTATGTGAAATCGGATCAAATAGTGATTTTTATGAAAAACTTCCAAGAACACAATTTTTGCTCTAAAATCTTCAATACTTGATGGTTTTGAATGATTCAAGTTGCTATCATCCTTAAATCATGAGTCTAACATGTATGCATGTTCAATTTTGACTCAAAATTAGTGAAAGATAGACTTTATTTTTCAAAAGAAACGCATAACACGTATGCTCTGTGTTCGCATAAATCTGGAAAACTAAAAAATTGACCCATTACAGATTCCTTGTGAAATTTCGTTTAAAATAGGTCAAGGAATCATTCAAACAACTAGATTTGATGACTTGAATGAGTGATTATTCAAGTTTTTGAGAAAAACCTCAAGAACATGAAGAACAATGGCTCTGGTACTATTTGTCAGGACCAATTTGGAGCCTTTACTCATCCAATTCACAGATCCAAGTGCGGAAATCATGAATCCATGATCAAATCATAGTGTTTGTAGGTTGAAATCCTTAGATTTCATGTCTGAAACTCAAGAACACGTGGGTTTTCACACACAAGTGCTCTCTCTCTTCAAACAGCCGTCCAGGAGCTTATTCTAGGTTATTATCATATTGCTATTTATACTGGAGAGAACACCTGATGTCACAACACTGATTACAAGAGAATGTTATTGAAGTTAGTGAAAGTAATCACATCAGACTGACGAGATCGCCAAGAACAATAGTGAAATCGCCAAGAACACTTGGTGAGGTCGCCAAGAACAAAACCCAGATCACCAGGATCTTGGTGAGGTCGCCAAGAGCAACTCTCAGATCACCAAGTCTTGGTGAGGTCGCCAAGAGCAACTCCCAGATCGCCAGGATCTTGGTGAGGTCGCCAAGAGCAACTCCCAGATCACTAAGTCTTGCTGAGGTTGCCAAGAGCAACTCCCAGATCGCCAGGATCTTGGTGAGGTCGCCAAGAGCAACTCCCAGATCACCAAGTCTTGGTGAGGTCGCCAAGGTTGGTGAGGTCTCCAAGGCTTAGCAGCGAGATCTCCAAGAGCAAACGAGATCTCCAAGGCTTATCAGCGTGATCTCCAAGAACAAACGAGATCTCCAAGAACAAATCCAGATCTCCAAGACCAGTGTCCAAATCGCCAAGATTATCTGGAAATCACTAAGAACAATCCCAAAACTCCAGGAATCATTATGGGATCGCTAAGGGTTGTTATTATGAAATCACTTAGTGTTATTAGCAAAACCCAAGTGAAGGATGAAACCAACTCCTAAGGTGTAATGTTTGAGTTGCCACCAACCTAAGATAGGTCTTACAAATACATGTCAAGATGTTGTCCACTTGGTCAAGCTTAGCATTTAATGTATATCACATCTGACTACTTTCTGATTTGCTGAGCCTACCAAGCACATCAAATCATGAAACTATGGCTTTTTCATCTACTCTATCCATGAAATAGAAACGACAGCCAATGTTCCATCATTTCCCTATTATGTCGAATCAAATTTCTCATTTTTTCTTTAATATTTTAACTTTCACATTTTCCCATATATTTATGGTTTTCTCTTGAACTTTTCTCCCCCTAAAATGAAAAACTCTATTTTTAAATTCGGAATTTTTCTAAAAACAAAACACTATATTTGGATTTTATAAATTGCTCTCCCTAAAACTAAGAACTAACACCACTTGTAGTGACATGGTTGAAAAGGAAAGAAAATTGAAACTACTTGTAAAAACTAAACTTGTAAAGAAAGAAAAAAAATGATTAATCGACACTGATACCTGTTTTAGCTTATCTTTTGAAAATTTTGATTTTGTAAAAAAATCAAATCACTTGAAAATCATTTGTAAAATTGATTCCACTTGTACGTAAGATACCACGTGTAAGTTTAGTTTAAAATATTTTTGCAGACTACTCCACTATCAGTAATGTTTCTATCACCAATAGATCTTTTTAAAGTACCTGAACACCAGTAAAAAACATTAGTTTTTAAACTCACATGAGCCCTCGGCTCCAGGTTGACCTGTATTGACACCTTTTGAAACAACATTTGGTTTCCATTTTAGAATGACGTTTGAATTTTCACCCATATCTTTGCCGTTAAAATTCTTTTGAAAATTTAAATAAGTGAGTTTTGACTTGTCAAAATATCTGTCATGGTGGCCAGTCACATTGGCACTAGTACTAACCAACGGTAGTTTGCCTTTACCACTAAGAGAAACAAATTCTTTGAGCACTCTCCTTGAATGGTATTTATTATGAAGACAATCTTGAGCAATGTGACCTTTTTGACAACAAATGTAACATGTTCTCTTTTTCATTTTTCTATCCCTTATAGTCTACAAATCAACATCAAATTACCAGACTTAAGATAATCAAAGAAATCATCATGAAACCGATAACCCTAACTTTGAACCCATTTTGATATAGTGATTTTGGGAGAAGAATTAGATCCACATGAAGATTTATTTGGAGACTTCTGAGTGGCTCGAGATGAACTTGAGAAGTTCCGCTTCTTGTTCTGATCACTATTTGACACAAAAACTTGAGCTATCTTGTGAGAATCCACACAGTGAAGGGGAAACTCAATCAAAAACACCTACTCACAGCCTTTGAGTTTATAAAATCTTTCCTCTTGAATCTTTTTAGCATTGAACATATCTGCCTTCACTTGGTTTAGATTAGCTGCCTTTAATTTCTATTGAACAATCTCCCATTCCCAATTTTTATCAAAATGATTTATCATTTGTTGACGAACACTTCTTCCTTCAACACTCTTAGTCGGTTGAAAACCTAAACCAACATGTTTCTCTGAACTTTTCCCTTTTGAACCAGATGCCTCATAACCCTTCATCACTTGTCTTGAAAATTCAGCTATCACCTCTTGAATATTTTTCTAATCATAAAATATTTACTCATCAATGTTTGTATTAATGACAATCTTCTCCTTTGGTGTAACCGCCTTTTCTCTTTCAGATAATGATGAACCAGAGACTAACTTTGACATTTTAGGAATTTCAGATTTCTGGCTTGCATCCTTCTTTCATTTCTTCTTAGACTTCTTTTTCTTCTGTTGCTTTTCCTCATTAGACTTTGGATCAGCAAATTTAGAATAATCCCATCTTGCTTTTCCTTTAGATTAATTGGTGATTCAGTCATCAATGGAGGATGAATTGTCTTCTCAAATACCTTTTCAAATTCTCGTCTTTACACAAGAAAATTGTGAAAGATTGTGAATTTGTGATGTTGTTCAGCTTGCGATTTACTTTAAGAACTTTAATTTTCATTTCAGAAATCTGCCGTTTAGCATCAACCAATTTTTTTTTTTTGAGATAATCAACTTTCTTGCAACTCGGTTTGTTTCCAATTTTTGCAATTTTAGATTCTCCAACTCATCAAAAAGTTCTTTCCTTATCTTCTCTTCACTTCTTTTGTGAATTTCAACACTAGTTGTTAGACGCTTGTTTTCCCGAGCCAGTTCAGCTTTAGCTTCTACCAAAACTTCATTATCCTTTTGATAACTAACTACTTTAGCAGCAAGCTTATCACTTGTATTCTGAAGATACTCTAATTTATTTTTTGAATTTTCAAAGAGATCATCAAAATCACCTACTGCTTCCACTTCTTAACGTCTTTCGCTAACTCACCATTTTCTTTAGTTAACTTGGTAATCTTTTGTTGAGACCTTAAATCATTCTCAGCAGATTCATTGCAGCTGTCCTTGAGATGATTAAACTCTGCTTCAACGGCTCTAAATTTTTCAAATTCCTTTGCTAGAATGTCCTTTTCCTCAACCAACTTAGATATTTTTGATAACAAATCTTCCTTCTATTTCTGAAACTTTTCAGAAACTATTTCAATACCTAACATCTTTTCTTGAAAAGGAACATGTGTTGCAGACATGTTTTCGAACTTTTTTCCACAACTCCAACTTTTCCAGCAACAAACTATTCTTCTTAACCAACTCATCAATATGTTTGTCTTTTTAAGAACACAATTCACACATCGATTCATATCCACCACTTGATTCAGAATCACTATCAGTTGAGCAGCCATCAGTTGGTGTTGATGTAGCAAGAAATGCTGAATGATCACCAAACTGCTTTCCCAATCATAACCCTCATCAAGTTGACTAACCAATGCAGTTTTGGAATTGCTGCTTGAATCTTTTGAATTTGAATGATTTTCTTCTTTTGATGTATTGCACTCACGCGCAAATTGTTCAGACTTAGAACATTTAAAACATATAATCTTAGATTTATAAAGACCAATCTTTCCACCATGATTTATATCTTTCCTTCTTGTCTTCTTCAAGAAATTCTTCGTTCGTCGCACCAACATCGCGAACTGCTAGTTCAGATCCATTAATTCCAAATTATCTGGATCAATTTGATCGTAATCTTCATCAATCTATTCATTGTTTGGAACACTCCCGGTTACAAACCCATAGTAATATGTAATTAAAGATGAAATCAATTCCATATAATCTTCAGATGTCTTTGCTGAAAATGCACTTTGATTTCCTTGTATCGGAATGTTGACTAATAACTTTCAGATAAACCAAACTTGTTACTTTGAAACAAATGTCCAGCTAAAAATGTTGTTGTCGGTGAAGAATTCAGATTTGCTTTGTCCTTAGCATTTGCACTAGTTACATTATGACCATAATAGATTTCAGGATATTTCACAGTTGCCGATTATTTGTTTGTATTTAACATTTCTAACTCCGGGGTTTGTAAGTTTCCTGTCAGTTCGTGGAATGTTAATGTAGAAAATTCTTTATTATGAGTCAAAACCAGAATGTAATTTTCTCACTTGCTAGGCAAGGCTTCCAAGATCTTTTCTTTCAATTCTTCTTCCTTCTTCTTGATTTCAACAATTTCCATCTAGCTAACCAGATGAGCAAACCTTAAAACAAGATCCGAAATATTCTCATAGGGATAGTATTTGAAGTTATCAAACTCTTTCACCAAAACTTTCTTTTTTTTTGCTTTTCTTTTATTGATCATTACCCAAGCATCTCAATTTCTACATCCCACAACTTCTTTGACTTTGTGCACGTTTTGAATTGATGCAAAACCTCCTTCGGTAATGCCATCGTGAGAATGCCACAAGCTTTCTTTTCTCGTTGATATAATTTTATTTTTTCAAAGTGAGACCGTGATGCATCTTTGGTTCACCATTTTCTTGTGGGTAGGTGTAACCTTTTTCATGAGAAACCATAAATCAACGTCATTAGTTCCAACATAAGCTTCAAACCGTTTCTTCCAATTTCAGAAGCTTGGGTACCTACTTACTTGTACCCATCTTTGTTATAATATTTCAACATCGCTTGCATTGTGGTTTGGACCGCTGCAAAGGCTTGAAATTTGTTAATTTTGAAATTTGTTGAAAACTGTTCCATTGAATGAAAATATCACTGCCGAAAGAAACAATTAGCCGAATGAACAATCGAATGAAATATAGACTGCCGAATGAAAGTTGTTGACCAAATGAAAATTTTGACCGAATGAAGACGTGAGTAATAAAAATTAGCACCAAATGAAGACAAGACTGTCGAATGATTGATTCGCCGAATGACTTATTCGGTGAATGCAAAATATAGAAATGACAGAATTGAAAGAGATACTCAAACGAATGACCTCATTTTGTAAATTCACTAGACCGAATGAAATTAAAGTTGTTTAGAAACTGATCACTTTTGAAAATCTCTAAATTTATTTTTTTCACTGAAACGAGCAACCTGGATGCTCTGATACAAGCTTGTAAAACCGTCTTTGGATAGTTTCCGGGTCAGATACACAACATATCATGGACAGGAGCTTGTTGATATTATTAATACAGTCGAATGATTACAATACCAAAAGAGTTTACATCGTTAAGCTCTGGGAGAGGTCGAGCATTACCTCTCCTCTTTAAAAGACCAGAGACAAACATACCTCACCGAATCACACTCCCCTCACAAGATGAAAAAACTTAACAAATGAAACAAATGAATAACTATTTATACTACAACTGATTCGTCGAATGAGCAGCCACCGAATGAACTCCGGATGAGTTCACTGAGCACTCATTCGTTGGCCCTCATTAGGTGGGCATTCGCCATACACCTAATGAACATTCAGCCTCTTCATTTGTTACGCGATCCTTCGTATGTCTGTCTACTTCAACAACGATAGCCACACCAGAAACTTGCATTAACAAATTTATAAAACCGTCTTTGGATTGTTTCCAAGTCAAATACACAACATATCATGGATGGAAGCTTGTCAGTATTATTATTACAGTCGAATGATTACAATACCGAAGGAGTTTACATCGTTAAGCTCTGGGAGAGGTCGAGCATGACCCTCCTCTCTAAAATACCAGAGAGAAACAGACCTTGTCGAATCACACTCCAGAGGGACAAAATTAACAAATGAAGCAAATGAACAACTATTTATACTACAGCTGATTCGCCGAATAAGAAGCCACTGAATGAACTCTGAATGAGTTCATTCGGCACTCATTCGTTGGCCCTCATTAGGTGGTCATTCGCCACACACCTAATGAATG
>JBCNJP010014924.1:0-10367 GCA_039602395.1 Deinandra increscens subsp. villosa | reverse complement strand
GCGCAGCACGTGACAGGCAAAAGAGCTATGCCGATAAACGCCGTAAACCTTTGAAGTTTGTAGAGCCTAGAGTTATGAGGCTTGCAATATTAAATATTAGTTATAGTGTTGGGCTTGTAATAGTTAGTAAAATGTTATGTGGGCTAGTTTGTAATTGGGTTTAGATATTGGGCCCGGTCCAGTCTAGAGGGATTAGGGTTAAGTTTGTTATAAAAGCAAACTTAATCCCTCATATCAAGGGTTCACGATTTTGATAGAGAGAGAAGGAGATTACGTGGAGCTAGGAAGAATTCGTGTGTACCAGACGATTATTAATCGTGTGCATTTTATTCCAGGTTTTATTAGTTTTATCATTGTGTTTATCGTTTCCTTTATCGCTCATCTTGAATCACTCGATTGTTTGGATTCCGCACTCTCAATCGAGGTTAGATATCGTGTTTGGACCGTTTTCGGGATTTACAATTGGTATCAGAGCCAAGAAACGCGTGTTTCGTGGCTCGCACGATATCCGGTTCAAGTTCTAGTTTCGGATCATTTTTGGTATAATTTGGTGTGTCGACTGCAAAGAACAAAGTAGGGTTCTTATTTCATTGCTTTCTGTCACATATTTTGGTATTTGATTTTTCAAAATCAAGTTTGAGTAATATTAAAATTTACGAACCGAAGTGGTCTACGTGATTTTTTTCTTTTCTTGGGTCTTCGTTTTTTTTTTCAAGAAACTTTGGTGACATATTTTTGATACGTGATTTGAATCATTGCTATCTTCAAAAAAAATTTCTAAACTAAATTGAGATTTAGTTGATCTGTGATTCACGACAGAAAATTTTGAGTCAAAGGAGTTAATTTAAAAAAGGAAATAGGGGATTTTGATTTAAATTAGTGGTCATTGTTCGGAATTTACAAAAAGGAAAAAAAAAAGGGGATTTCGAAAACTGAATTACGTGATTTGAAGTTATTGGAATTTACTAAATTGCTATTCACATTTATTTAAAAGATGTGGTCCTCGTCAACCGGTTTCTGAAGTAGTAAACGGCCACTCATTTTAAGTTGGTGTAAATTAATTTTGACGGGGTTTTGATCGTTGAATTTTTCTACACATTGTGGAGTAATTGGTTTTTTTTAATTTTTATATTTTTGCTCCAAGTGTTTCAAGGTGTTACTAACGGTTTTGTTTGTGAGTTTCTTGTGATTGTTTTATAGGTTACAAGTGTTGCAGAAGCAAGAAGCCCGTGTTCTATAAGCTATTCGATCGAAAATCTGTGGCTTGGACCCTTATTTCGATCGAAATTTTTTGCTTTTCGACCCTTTTGGACACTTTCGATCGGAAAGTCCCCTCGTGACTTTCGATCGGAGAGTACTTCCTGGTTCCCCACTTTTCGATCGGAAAGTCCCCTCGTGACTTTTCGATCAGGTCCGTTTCGATGGGAAAGTCCCTTCGTGACTTTTCGATCAGTTCCGTTTCGATCGGAAAGTCCCTTCGTGACTTTTCGATCAGTTCCGTTTCGATCGGAAAGTCCCTTCGTGACTTTTCGATCTGCCTCGCCCTTTGATCGGAAAGTCCCTTCGTGACTTTTCGATCAGCTCTCATTTCGATCGGAAAGTCCCTTCGTGACTTTCGATCTGCTTACACTTTTTGATCGAGCCGAAACTCTGCCCGATCGAAAAGCTGACTTTCCGATCCAGTTGAGACTTTTCGATCCATCTCTTCTCAATCCATTCAAGTCTTTCAGTTCGTATTTTATCCAGAAGTTCATCCAAAGACGACAATGACAAGTACTCAAGTTGCTTCTCCTCCTGTGAGTGATCAAACTCAGATATGTTCGAACTCGGCTTGCTCCGAATCAATCGAACATTATAAGCAACTGTTTCGAACTGAAGAAAGAGACCGTCTCAATGCAGAGTACAAACTAAAGAATCATCTAAAACAAGTCGAACCCTACAAAAAGAGGATAGAGTCTTTAGGTAACGAACTCAGTCAGGAGAAGTATCTTTTCCGGACATTCCGTGAAAAAGAGGAGGAAAAACGGAAGATCAATCGTGCTGATGGAACTTGGATCTGTAACTGCGAGGAATGCTCAAACCCCACGTGCTGTGCTTTGATTAAAGAATGGGAGAGCAAGTTTACAAATGAATGTCAAAATCATGCAATCACTGCTAGAGACCTTAGGGAGTCCAAAGGAAAGACCAAAATTTTTAGAGAGAAACTTGAGGCCATTCAGGTAGATGTTAAGAGTCTTCAATCTCAGGTGAGTGATAAAAGCACATATCTTAGGGTTGCTAACGCTAAGGTAGAAGAGCTAACCAAGGAGGTTGAGGAACTAAGAACCAAGCTTGACTCCTCCCAATCTGCGCTTGAGAAACATCAAATTATTCAAAAGAAAATGATGGACTCTCATCGAACTTTATTCAAATCAGAGGAGCGACTCGAGCATGTAAAAGAAACATCTGGCCTCGGGGATGTAAATTTTCCTCCCCCATTACAACATGAATACATCAAAGTGCCCCAAACTGCAGAGGAATTGTTGAAGGAGTCCTTGAATGAAGCAACCATGGTATATGGGCCTCAACCAGTGCAGAAAGATGAAAAGACAGCCACTGAAGCAACTCAGTCTAATAACACTACTGAGTGTGCTGGTTCAAGCTCTAGTGAAGTGAACAGAGCTGATGAAGAAAAGTTGACTCCTTATCCAAAGATCGAGACTCCTTATTCGAAAGTGGTGGATGAGGTAAAGCGGGAACGTGTGGTGATGACTACAAGGCCCAATGGTAAGATATTCATGACATCTGGGTCTATGTTTGACCAAAAACCAGATGCTGGCTATGAACTACCATCCTTCTCCACTAAGTTCAAAGGCTTGGGTCATGATGGTGGTTTATCATCTAACATTAAGAGCATAAGGCCCAAGATCACCATCAAGCCTCCAAATTCCGTTCCAATCAAGATTGAAAGGCCCAAGGTGACAAACAAGTCTCCAAACTCATCAGTGGGATCATGCAATGGCAACACAACTTTCTCTCAGAAGCCAGAGGGCCCAAAAGTTCAACTTTATGGTTTTTCTCAGTTTTCCACAAATCAGAAAAGAGTCAACATAAATGGATCAAGGTCAAAAAGATCGAACAACTGGAGATCTGGAGTCTTTCTGAACATGCAACCGAATCTCAATGCCTCTCCTTCAAAGCCATACAGCTCAAACGGTCACACTTCTGACTTCTACCTGAAGAAGCAAACGTGCTTTAATTGTGGCAATCCTGGTCACATTGCCCGAAATTGTCTCTATCGCCCCTATGAGCCATATTATCCACAAAGTCGGAGTGTTTCGTCTCGGGAATCAGCTAAGTCTAAGCCAATGAAGGTGCAACCACCTAAGGCGATGAAGACTGTTTCTCCTAAGATAAAACCCTCTGATCAACATTGGGGCGCTGCCAAAGAGCAGAGTAAATTTTCGAATCAAAAATATGTTTTTCCAAATTTTGAAAATTTTCATAAAAAGGTGAAGAAACCGATTTCAAAACAACACAAAGTTGACAAAGCTAAAGTTACTCCTCCAAAGGTAACTAAACCTGTTTTGAAAAAGAAACCTGAAATGAAGAAGGTTGAAATACCTAAAGTCACTACTTCAAAGGTGACTAAAACAACTTTCAAATCACCTGGTATTTGGAAACCAAAATCAAAGGCAGCTGCAACTCAAATTCCTGATTTATCAAAGGGCATGTGTTTAAAAGAAGTAACCTTCATTGATTCTTCAGGTATACCCAGAACCACAATGGCCTGGGTACCTATGGCTAACTGATCTCTCACCTTGTGCAGGAACAGTCAAGGAGGACTTTCATTAACCTTGTTTGTTTGTGATAGTGATTGTTCCAGGCACAGGATAGGAGGCATCTCTCTACCACATGACATGAAGATTTCGATGGAGGGTATGTTTCCTTGTGAGAGGTAAATCTGAGAAAATCAGCAGTAAAGGTAACACTGTCTGAATTGTTTGTTTCTTGGCTGATTTGATGTGAAGTATGGTTGTGCATGAAACAAAACCCATTTCTGAAAATTTTCAAAAGATAAACTTTGAAGGTTAGCTTGGCCAGTTTTTAGTACATATTTAGTATTGTGTCAGTGAGTGTTAAAAAAAATCAAAAAAAAAATCAAAAAAAAAAAATCAAAAAAAAGAAAATAAAAAAAAAATCAAAAAAAATCAAAAAAAATAATGTGTGTTGTTATTAAAAATCAAAAAGCAAGGGGAAGAATAGAAAAGATGAAATTGTTGACCCCTCAAAATTAAATTGTGCTTTTTAATTTTTAATCTTTAATCTTTTGTTTCCTTTAGAAGGTGGGAAGTGAAATAAACTTCCGTCTTGGAGATGACTGACACGCGTAAGGCAGATGTGAAAGGCATGATCCATGGTGATATGCTGGTAGGCTCAACTCTTAAATCTGAAAAGGTATGAGTTACACACTTAAAGATAACGTATGGCAGTTTGATGGGTAATAGCACTTAGGTTAATTGCATTTCTATTTGACTGCATGTTCAAGTTCCCGATACACACCCTTGTCTCCAAGAGTGTGAAATTGAGCTCAAAAAGTCGGTGTCCCTTCTGCTTTGCGTGAGCAATGACCTGGGGATGCTTCGAGTGTATGTAAGGCTCTCCTCTGCTTTGCGTGAGCAATGACCTGGAGTTGTCCATACATACGTGCTTACAGATCATCATAAATAATATATGCAATTAAAAAAAAATGCATGTATACACCTCAAAAGATGCCGAAGAGCACATCAAAAGAGACCCTCAAGAGTCCAAAACCCTCAGCCTTTGTTACTGATGAGAGCATTATTAAAAATGTTTCAAAAATTCAGTTGACTTTGTATATTATACCCAAAAAAAAATCTTTGTGATCTATTCTTTCTCTTCTCAACCAAGTCTCGAGCTTAATTTCAAACTTCTGGTTCAGGTTGTGAAAATATGTGGTAGGGAATTTATATGCTTGATATTGTGCAATAACATGTACCTAGGATTTGTTGAAACCCTCTTGCTGTTCATAATTAATACACAATAAAAGATAATAAAGTGACAAACAGCTTGATTAAGGAAAGGGTTTGAGTTTAAAGTGGATCAGTATATTGGCAATCACCTGGACGTGTTCGAGTAACAGAAGCTGAAAAGGGTTCCTCAGTCAGATTCATACGGTTTGATCTCAGATAAAGCCTTCTCGTTTAGTAATTTGGTATGTTTGTTTTTTATTTTTCTTCTGTGTTATCTTAAGTTTTTTTTATTGTTTATTTTCAACCATGGCCAGGTTAATTTAAAGGTTTTAATAAGTTCTTTTTGGGTTTTGTGCAAGAAGGTGTGTCCTCCCCCTCGGGTTTAGAGGAAGTTGTTTGGTTAAATAATGCTAACTCGATAACCAGTCATCATGTCTGGATAGTGTTTGTTCCATGTTGTGCATGACAGGTTAAATGAGACAACTCATGGAGAAGAAGGTCAAGGACTCAGTTGACCAAAGCAAGAACTCTGCTACTGTTCTTGTTGAAGAACCAGCCGGAAAAGGACTTACCCTATGCTCAGGGGAAGTTTGTTGGTTGTTCAAGTTAAGCTTCCAAAGACACCGTTCTCAAGTTTAGGGGAAGCTAATTGAAGAAAAGATGCAGGGAAGTCACAACAAGAAATTCAAGAATGCCAAGACAGAGGTTTTCAAAATTTGTCCTCTGAAGTCACAAGCAAGTCAAGACAGTTACTACTGATTCAGCAATGACTCAATAGTTTTCAAGAAGAAGCAAGTATTTGAGAATCCTCCTCTCATTACTTGTTCATCCTTAGAAGTCCAAGCTGATGGTGATTGAGAGAATGCTCCCAAAAGTCTCTCGTTGCTGCCCACTGAAGATTGCTGATGGAAGGGTCTTCACCAACACAAGTTCAAGCCAAAAGAAGATTGCAAAGTTGAAGACTGAAAGTCAAAGACATTTAATATCACAAGCCTAGGGGAAGATTGTAGAGCCTAGAATTATGAGGCTTGCAATATTAAATATTAGTTATAGTGTTGGGCTTGTAATAGTTAGTAAAATGTTATGTGGGCTAGTTTGTAATTGGGTTTAGATATTGGGCCCGGTCCAGTCTAGAGGGATTAGGGTTAAGTGTGTTATAAAATCAAACTTAATCCCTCATATCAAGGGTTCACGATTTTGATAGAGAGAGAAGGAGATTACGTGGAGCTAGGAAGAATTCTTGTGTACCAGACGATTATTAATCGTGTGCATTTTATTCCAGGTTTTATTAGTTTTATCATTGTGTTTATCATTTTCTTTATCGCTCATCTTGAATCACTCGATTGTTTGGATTCCGCACTCTCAATCGAGGTTAGATATCGTGTTTGGACCGTTTTCGGGATTTACAAAGTTCGAGGTAGGCGACAAGGTACTATTGAAGGTATCTCCCTGGAAAGGAGTGATACGCTTCGGAAAGCGTGGAAAGCTGAATCCTTGCTATATCGGTCCATTTGAAATCATTGGGGAAGTAGGCCCGGTGGCCTACCGATTACAACTCCCTGCCAAACTCGATGGAGTTCACAACGTGTTTCACGTCTCGAATCTGAAGAAATGTCTGGCTGAAGAGACTGAAATAATTCCCTTGGAGGAATTGGAAATTGACGAACATCTGAGATTTATTGAGCAACCAGTAGAAATCATGGGACGCGAGGAGAAAGCCCTCAAACGTAGGAAGATTCCGATCGTCAAGGTTCGATGGAACTCAAAGCGTGGACCTGAATACACATGGGAACGAGAGGATCAGATGAAGAAAAAGTATCCTCACTTGTTCGAGCAAACGTCCACGGAAACTCAAGGTATGATTTAATTTTGGGGACCAAAATTCCTTTAACAGGAGGAGGATGTGGCGACCCTAAAACTTTTGCTTTCTTTCCCCAGCAACTACCGCATCAACGACAGCTGAGGCTGCGAACGCTACAACACAAGAATAATTTTCGGGACGAAAATTCCATTTACAAGGGGATGATGTGACATCCGAGAATTCCAAGGTTAACTTCCGTTAGACAATTTCCGTTAGTTACGTTATGAGTGTTAACTTAGTAACTAATGCTTAACTAGGCCGAATACGTCCACGACCTTTGGTTGATCACCGAACCCGTCCATATGTGTTATGTGTTTATTTAATTATATTTAATTATTGCTACTATGTGAATTTATGTGCAATGTGATTTAAACGCATGATTTATTATTATTAAAAGCATGACTAATTGTAAATTCTTGATTATGTGATAAATTGTCAAATTGTCTAGCTTAGTAATTAAGTGTATGCATACATGTTAAGCATGGGCTAATGATGGGCTAATCATTGGGGCCCAAATCCCAAGGAAAGCCCAGCAAGGCTTTAGTATTTAAATGAAATAAAAACCCTAAACCCTCATTTTGCATACATCACATAAAACACACACACACACTCCCATTCTCCCTCTTGACCCACTTCTGGTCAGCCGTGAGCAACGGTGAACCACCTTCATCTCAGCTGGTGAACTCATCCATTCGGATCCGAGATCAAACCGTGAGTCCCCAAAACCATTTTCATGCATTTCTTATGTGTTTTACTTTAAAGCATGACCAAATCTTCATGAAATCGTGTATGCTTCTGATATGATGCTTAGGAATGTTACATCTAGCATAAAGTCTGCAACTTTACGTGTAAAATCATGCCATAATGAAGATCCATGCTAGTTAGGTCATTTTATGCTTAAAAGTGTTCTTGGAGATTTGATGGTGAAAATCCATGTTTAAGGTGTTAAATTTTCTTGTTTAATGTTGGTAAATGTTTATGCATGCTAGATACTGAATTATATGAAGTATGGAAGCTGTTAGAATGATTTTTTGTCAAATTTATGAGTTTTCTGCGACTAGCGAAACTGACAGATTCGTTAGGCGAAACTGTAGTTTCGCAAACTGTTTGAATATTCATCCAGCGACACTATACAGCGAAACTATAGTGTCGCCTGTGAAACTAAGTGTATTGCTCGAACGAAACTACCGAGCGAAACAACCATAGACTCCTGAACGAAAGTTCAAATCAGTTTCGAGCGAAACTATCTAGCGAAACTGTGCCTTCTATGAACGAAAGTTCAAACCAGTTTCGAGCGAATCTATGCTAGCGAAACTGTGTCATCCGTTTCGAGCGAAACTAGCTAGCGAAACTGTGTAGCGAAACTGTGGCAGACCCAAAACCCAAACTTGTGCAACTTATTTGAATGTTATGCCATGACTTACATGATTATACAATAATGAAACATGCTTTGATTTCTGAATGATGTAAACCCTCGTTTATGATCAACCATCGGTGTCGTGTGTCGGTATGTCGAGTCGTAGTTCCAACGTGCTATGTTATGGGCCATAGTGACGTAGTTAAAGTTTAGACACAACCTAACACCTAAGACCTTATTGTGATTATTAGATCTTCGTTAGCAAACATAATTGGATTATTTGAAGCGTAAGCTGAGCAACCTAAGGTGAGTTTCACTAACCCTTTAATTGTGAGCCCGTTTGGGTCACAACGAATTTACTTAACGGAAAACAACGCTGACATTTTGAGGTATTGCCAAATGGGATATCTGTTATGGAAGTTGGAGCGTTTTATGGGAAGCACATGCAACTGTCCATCCTTGGGGTTTTAAATGAAATCCGCAACCAACTATTTAATACTTAAACTCATTTGGGATTTCAAATGAAATCCGGAATAACCATTTTGACACTTAAACTCTTTTAGGATTTCAAATGAAATCCAGAATAAACAACTTTAATATGACTAGTGTAGGTTAAAGTCTAAACCAAATGATATCACATGATTTCTAAGGATGCCTTAAAACTTAAAAGTCCTCAACAATTTAGTACCATTAATTTGCAAAGCGAGGGGATGTTGGGTAGATCTACTGAGGGTTTGACAAACCCTGCTCCGCGGTACACAAATGTGTAGCCAACCAGTTGGAGGCCGAACGGAGATCAATATCAGCCTAATTTAGTTGTGGGTCCCATGAGGAACACAACTGGAGGCACAAACCATCGGCAAATGCCAAACTCTGTTACGTCAGCTTTGGTACGAACTTCCTTAGTGCATGGAAACCGGATTAGCTACCCGCGATATCGGTTGACCGCTTTAATCGTTACTTAACTAGTGCATATTCGATAATTCAGCACTTGGCATTGTTTTGCAAAACTATTACTTATTTATATGTTGATACATACACTTATGAGACCGGGCCGCTGCATGACATGCCCACTGTGAACTCACCAACCGTTAGGTTGACACTTGTGTGGTTTTCACTTTTGCAGATCGCTGAGGAGTATCCACCGGAGGTTGGCATGGCACTGAAGTTACTTATTTCATTTTGAACTTAAACTTGGGAATTGAACGACAATTTATGTTTTGTAATTAAAGCACGTGGTTAGTGCTAAGATACTCATGTTTTCTTTTCGCTGCAAACTTTTAAATTGTTTTATGATGAATGGTTGGACTTTACTCTGATTCGTTTAGTATTTGTAACTAATGGTTGTTGTCCTGGTTTGCTCGCACCCCTTAACGGTATAAACCTCGTTAGTGGTTAATTGGGGGTGTGACAATTAATTTTACGGATTTCTCGAAAAACGGACAGCATAACGGCTTAACAATAATTGAAAAAAAACCATTGAACACATCATCTGGTACCTTTCCGATCGAAAAGCAGGGTTTTCGATCGGAAAGCATCTGTCTGATCGGAAAGTCACATGTTACCGGGAAGTCTGATCGAAAAGCATTGATCTCGATCGCAAAGTATCACTTACCTGAGGTCCCCGATCGACGAGCCCTAAAACTGATCGAAAAGCCTGGTGGCTTGATCGAAAAGCCTTAACGCTGATCGAAAAGCCCTATGTCTCGATCGGAAAGCCTAGGCTTTGATCGAGAAGCATATGGGTTCGATCGAAAAGTGCCTGCTTCGATCGAAAAGTCTCGTGTTACCGAGAATCATCGATCGAATAGCACTGAGACTAGTCAAAAAGCTTTACAGCCTAATCGAAAAGTCTCGGCTTCGATCGAAAAGGGGTCTTCTTCTCCAAAATGTACCTGCAACTTAATTAAATAGACAATTTATCCGTGTATAGACATGATTTTACTCAAATAACTGTCCCAATCCATCATCCCTTCTAATCCCGACCCAAAACAACCAAGAAAAACAACACATACTCAATTTTGTCTTTAGGGGGTCGGGCAACACGCTTCAACCGGGGCGCCATAGCTCAAATCAACAGTGGGACGGTGACCGGAAGTGAATTCCGATCAAGCGGGTGGCTTCGGATGATGGCGACGGTGGCGGAGGCGGTGGATTTGAGGGTGAATAGTGGTGG
>JBCNJP010014923.1:0-10370 GCA_039602395.1 Deinandra increscens subsp. villosa | reverse complement strand
TTTTTAGAGTTAATTTCCGTTTGAGTCCCTGAGGTTTGTTCACTATAACCATATGAGTACCAACTTTCAATTATTATCAATTGCTTCCTTGAGGTTTTCAATTTATAACGATTTGAGTCCTTTTAGCTAAGAAAATTAATTTTTTCTGTTAACTAAGAGGGCATTCTTGTCATTTCATAAATAAACTATTAATGTAAATTATTTAAAATCAAAAGGACTGGTTGTTTAAATTTCTGTAAATACATTTAATTATTAAATATAACTAATCTATATAAAATAAATATGACTAGAAATTTAACTCTCATCGATCTTCAACTCATCCTGCCAGTTCCTCCCTCCCACCACCATCCAATCGTCGTTGCTGCCACCACCAACCACCATTGTTTCTTCAAGAACTCTCAAGATAAACATCATATGAAAGAAACATCACGTTGCACATTCATCCATTAATGCATAGCTTTTTGTTCGGCATTAGAATTCAAATTCAAAAACAATGATAGATATAACGGCTTTTTTCGTTACACTCGTATGAAAGAAAGAAAATTAGGAGGGACAGTTGAAGTAACTGTCGAATTCGGATAATGTGTTCCAAGAGTTTAGAGAAAGAAAACAGGTGATCTGAAATTGATGTAGTTTGATAAATTAGGTGGTGAAAATCAACTGAGATTTTTCAATTGTGAAGTAGGTTTGGTCCGGGAAGGGACTAATGTTTTTGTTACCCAGTAGATTGGATCGATTTCTTCCTGCGGCGGCGATTGTAGGTGTTGTCTTTATCACCGCTACAGCAACGAGAAATTGTGACAGAGAGGAGAACAAAGGCGGTGTGGTGGTCGCCGGAGGACTCCATCGCCGGAATCGCGATACGTAAGGGTCTAGAGGAAGAAGAAGGGGGCGCCGATGGTGGTGGTGTGGTTGGCGGCAGTCCCGTTGTGGTATCTTAAGGGTTAGGTGTGGAGGGTTTAAATGAGGAAGGAGTAGATATTTATTTTTGTGACCTTTTAATTTTTGTTAAACTAAAAAAGTACAACCAATCCTCCTACTTTTAAATAATTTACAAGAATCATCCTTTTGTATGAAATGACCAGAACACCCTTAAAATTAACAGAAAAATATAACTTCGTTAATCAAAAGGACTCAAATCGTTATAAATTTGTAACCTCAAGGAAACAATTGATAATAATTAAAAGTTGGTACTCGCATAGTTATAGTAAGCAAACCTAGGGACTCAAATAGAAATTAACTCTTATTTTTATGTGTAGCTAAATATTATTCTGATCATATTTAGGTTTAGAAGTTGTGGGTGTGTGTGCTTAGTTGTATCTGAATTTTAGATTGAACTGTGTTTTTTTATATTTCATACCGCACATGCGTGAAACCCGAGTTTGTTTATATAGACATAAAACACCCGAATGTATTGCTTTAAATGGGGTGCGAGTCACCGTAAGGATCATGCATCGTCTTCCATTCGGGTGTCACGGATCCGACGGATGAGCTTTCGAGTCCTCAAATGGTCTGCAATACATAAGATACATTTGCTCAAAAAGTGACAATACACTTTCAATATAAAGAATTTTCATAAAGTAATTCGTACATACCTTAAGGTGAGTTTATAAACTCACCCTAAGTGAGTGTAAGAGTTTATGCAGACATGGCTATAAGATTTGATTTTAAAAAAATTAGTAGTTCATAGACAAACTTTAAACAAAATCTTATTAAGTTAATATTTTTCAAACTCTTAGTCGAATGCTTACAAACGCCAAGTGGCTCAAAAAAGAAAATCTAATCTTGAGAGAAAGGAAAAAATTGAGCGAGTGAAATGAGAGGAGAAGGCTGGCTTTTATAGCCAAAAAACGGAATCTGGCACGGGGCGTGTCCAAGTTGGGCACGGGTGGTGCTTAAGATGGGGCATGGGTCGTGCTAAAGTTGGGCCCGTGTTGACATCAAAATCATCTTCTTCTCTCTGAAAATCTCAAAATTCACTATTTATGGGTCTCGTAACTCATTTTCTAGCCCGAGATATGCTTCCGTGAAGTTTTTGGCATTTGCTCTGAGATGAGTTGAGTTTGATGGATACTACTTTGTCTTGACTCGGTATAGAGGCGCGTGAGAGCATTTTGTCAATTCTGCAGCGACACAGGTCGGGTCTCGGCTCAAATCACGAAGTTTTCATATTTCTTCATTTTTAAGCATTTTGACCCATTTTGTGATTTTTACCTTGATGACCCTGAAAAACTAAAAAGAAAACAATATAAGATTGTTTTGCTAATAGTTAGTTTACTAAGTTCGAATGCGCTAAAACAAGTGTTTTGGTAAGTAAGGGCAGAACTGATTCGTCTTTGGATATTGCTCATGCGCGAGACAAATGTTCTTGACCTTTAACTGATCATCCATCTTCTCTAACTCATGAGCTGACCATGCTAGAGTATTAAGAACGCTAGCATCCGCGTGGAAACAGTATTTCATGACGTCTACCAATTCCGTCACCATTATATTCGGAGTTTTGGCCAGTTTGAAAACATAGTCCAATACTGACTTGCTGGTGTTCAGGCTGACCTCTATGGCGGCTTTGACTAGCTGCAGATCGTTCCCTTGGATAGAACTAGCATCATTTGAGAGAGAGTTTACACATAGAGCAGGGTATGGGGTAGTTTCGCATGAGGTTTTAACAAAGTCTAGAGGGGTAGGATTGGTAACAACACAAGTGGTGTATTGGATGTTGATAATCAAAAGAATTAGCATGTAAAACAGATGTTTATCCATGCTTAAGAATTAACGAAATGAAAGACAAAATGAAGTGGATTTGGATTTGGATTTGGATGAAGAAAATGAAAGGGGTTGGGGGACTTATATAGTCTCTAAAATGGTTCTTACTTTAAACCCTTAGAAGAGTGTAATTCAATTAAAGGCTTGAGAAGTATAAACAATTCATGATACTTATCACGTGGTAGCCAAATGCTCTATTTTTAATATCTTTCTATCTTATAAAGCAAGAAAGAGATCATCAGGTAGTGGGAGGTGGTGATGGCGCTATGGCGCCCCCTATAGCGCCCCACCGTAGTGGGGATAGCGCCCATGGCGCCGGAAAGTGAGAGAGGGGGAGGCGTGATGCTGGTAACGCCCAAGCCCCATTTCTCCTAACATGGCGCCCCGGGGGGTGGGAGAGGGGCGTTATAGGGGCGTTATGGGCTCCATGGCGCCTCAGATGGAGCCCCACTACGGATAGCCTTAGAAGAGTGTAATTCAATTAAAGGCTTGAGAAGTATAAACAATTCATGATACTTATCACGTGGTAGCCAAATGCTCTATTTTTAATATCTTTCTATCTTATAAAGCAAGAAAGAGATCATCAGGAAGTGATCAGGCACGTGTTTGTTAAATAGCGGTCAACGATATAAGGGTCTTGCGGCATTATTGTGTTAGATAAGCTTAGGGGCTGTTTGGTTTATCTCTTAATGAGGTCTGGATGGTAAAGTGTCTGAATCGCACAGATACAGACTGTTTGTTTGGAACCTCTGAATGGTAAAAATGTCTGAATCACTAAGAGATTTACCTTAAAAAATGTCTTATTCATCCAGTCTTCTACACAAGTCTTTACCATCCAGACACTTATTCTTACAGCACTTAATGAAACAGATTGAACCAAACAGCCCCTTAGCTTTTTTAAATACAATGATGAAGTATAGTGAGGACCCGGGGGAGGGGGGGACCGTCCTTACAGTTTTTTCGTCCAGAATATCAATTTTTACAATTTTATATAGAAAAAAATCATATGTATTGAGTATTGCCCCCTTTATATAATTTTATATGTATTAAATATCGCCCCTCGATAAAAATTTTAAGCCCCACCCTAACAGGTTTTTTTTCAAACTTCGTCACTATTTATATGTTAAGGATTCAAATTTCGTTGCTGACCGAAAATGTATAATCCAAGATGTTCAAATAATATATAATTGAGATTAATTAGTAAAAGAAACTAATAATTAACACTAGTTTAAACAGTTGGTCCATAGGCAACTGTGAGAAGTTTATATTAAGCAATATTTTCAACTCACGAGTTATATGTTTACTTTTCTTGAAAGGAAAAATGTACTTTACACCACCTCCGACAATTAATCACGCAATTCCCACATGTAAGTCAAATCATCATATCACATCAGATTTACACAAATCCTTCCCACATGCATCCTTTAACTCCAACGCTAAAATACCCACACTTCACACGTGTACCCTATTTATATACAATATATATATATATATATATATATATATATATATATATATATATATATATGTGTGTGTGTGTGTGTGAATGAGTAAGGATTTGCTAAATGTAAGCGCATATGTGGACGAATTTGAAGGCCAACATGCCCCCCACCCCCCCACCCCCCCTCAAATACATGCATGTTGGACATGCCTTTTGCCATGTCATGAAAAATCCATCAACGGACGTGCCGTTGAAGGTGGTCTAATAGGTGTCTCTACTTACATAATCAAGAATTGTTGACACCAAACTAAGACTACCCGTAACGGTGTGAGCAGCTCTTCCTAAGTGCTGCCCAGTCACCATGCCATATCAGTTTTTCTCTAGCTATTCTCATAAATAGTTTTTCGCCCCAAAAATGTCATTTCCACAAACTTCTCTTTATTTCCACATCACCATTTCTTTTCATGTTTTTGTAAAATAAATTAATTCTTATATAATTAATTATTTCTTTTATACCATAATTTGTTGTTGATAATTAATTAATAAAGTAATTAATAATTTAAATTTAATAACATTAAACATAATTAATATTAATTAATATTAAACATATACCTAATTAAAATGTAAAATATTACAACAAAGACCTAATTAAATCTAAAATACTACAACTATTACCTAAATAAATCTATATCTATCTATATATATATAATAAAAGAGAAGTTTTTGGCATCACAATTTGCCATGTGGCACCACCACATTTATCCTCAACAATTTTTCCCGCCAATTCTCCTAATTATGGAAGTGATTTGTATTTCTATTTTTTTATTTATTGCATTCCAAAATATTTTAATAACCAATTATTTAATTACTAAAGATATAAAAATACATAATTGTCGTATATTATGATTGTATTTATAGTTTTTTTTAAAAGTCACCCGTGTAACACACGGGGATAAAAAACTAGTTTAAAATATCTAAAAATATTACAACATAAATACATAAAATAAACCTTAATGACAACAATAGAAGTACATAAATAAACCTAAAATTATAACAATAGCCGTTATTTAATTAAATAAATAAATTAAACTTATTAGTTAAATCTATTATATATAGATTTAAAAGAATTTGAGTTTAACCGTTGGAAAAAAAAAGAATTTGAGTTTAACCGTTGGAAAAAAAAAAGAGTAAATTACAAAGAATGTCCTTTATTTTTACCTCGTTTGCGTATTAGGTCCTTTAAATAAAGTTGTTCAATTCGACATCCTTTATGTTTTTATTTTGTTTCACCGGAGGTCCTTTATCACTAACGGTGTTAAAAACCACCGTTAAGTTAGGGGCAATATAGTCATTTCCAAAAATCATTTAAATTAAATTAAAAAACAACAAAAAAAAAAGTAATTCTTTCCTCTCCTCTGTAAATCAAATCGTCAGGGAAATACT
The DNA here is from genome assembly GCA_039602395.1 of Deinandra increscens subsp. villosa. NCBI lineage: Eukaryota > Viridiplantae > Streptophyta > Magnoliopsida > Asterales > Asteraceae > Deinandra > Deinandra increscens. The sequence goes on along the minus strand of JBCNJP010014923.1, from coordinate 4,723 downwards.
CAATCTCTTTCTTCCTAGGGCTCGAAGAACAGAACCTTCACCACGAAGACACCGGGTTTGATCTCTTCTAGGCATGTTCTTCATCTTTATTCTGTCATCTAATTTTCGATGGATTTAATGTTTATGATTGCATAGATTTATCTCTGTTCATCTCAAACTGTGCATAAACTTAATTCTGCTCTTCTTTTTAATTTTTTGTTTTAGTCCCAAATGTAGTTATCTTTATTGTGGGATTGTTAAGAAGCTTTTTAATTGTAAAGATTCAAATCAAAACACTGAAGTACATAAAAAGTACCAAATAAACATATTTACACTTTATTTGTACATGAGATGAAATTGATAGAGGGATCAGGACTTTCTATTTCATCCCTTCCCATACAAATGGTCTCGTTTTTAACAAAGTTTAGACACAGTTACAATAACTAAACATAATGTACAAACAAACATCGAAAAGATTAACATTCGACCGGCTGGTTTATGGGTCCACCGGGCCTACGGCCATGTCATCATCGCCAATATTCATCTTCATTCAGCTCCTCATCGCTCGATTTCTCCTCTGGCTGGCCACCCACATCTTCAGCTTTAGCGTACTTTTAATGTTCTTTACCTTCGTCGTGAAGGTTCTGTTCTTTGAGCCCTAGGAAGAAAGAGATTGAGGATTTCCCTGACGATTTGATATATAGAGGAGAGGAAAGAATTACTTTTTTTTGTTTTTTCAATTTAGTTTAAATGATTTTTTGAAATGACTATATTGCCCCTGACTTAACTGTGGTTTTTAACACCGTTAGTGATAAAGGACCTATGGTGAAACAGAATGAAAACATAAAGGATGTCGAATGAAACAACTTTACTTAAAGGACCTAATTCGCAAACGAAGTAAAACATAAAGGACTTTCTCTGTAATTTACTCAAAAAAGAAGAGGATTAAATGTCGATGGCCCCACTAAAACTCTCTTTTATCAGCCCTTGCCCAAGGGCTCTCTTCCAAAAAATTTCTAAGGGCTTGAACCTCCATTGTAGCCCTTCCAACATGCCAGGAGCCACCATTGTGGTATTAAAATGATATTTTCTTGGCCTCCCGATCACTTAACTGCTCATGGTGGTATTAAAATTATGATCTTAGCTATCCACTATTCTTGGTTCCACCAAAAACAATACCACCATTTTGGCATGGTATATTTCATAATAATTGTAGATGGTATAAAGTATAAACTATGAAAATAATTTATTTTTATAGTTTTTGGTTTATATGTAAAATAAAATTAATCAATCTATCTCTAAATTAAACAACACGAATAATTTGGTTTTATTAAAAGATAATAGTTTTTTTACAAATGTTTCCATTTCCCCGTTAATTATTCTATTAAATGCTCCGATATAATTGTATAATGATTATAAACAATGAAATTCATGTTAAGTATTTGAGATATGACACGTAGAACTACAATTAGACTATGAACCCAAATGATTAGATTATTGTATGATTCATTATTCCATTTCAATGTGTCAAGCAGGAGGTCCACGTGAATACTAACCAAGTAACTAGACTACAAGAACACATGACTCATATAACTGATATAACTGATCTGTATTGGGCCAAGTACACTTGATTGGGCTGTGTGATTACCGTAAGCAAAGTGGATCAGCCCAAAAAAATACATTGTGGGCTCACGATGGAATATAACTGTCACACCCTCAAAAATCCACCTGCGGGGTTTATACCGCGAGGCGTGTGACAAACCAGGATCCGAGTCATTAGTCATACCAAACCATGCAAACACACCAAAACAATTTAAGAAATGCGGAAGCGTAACATGTAAGTAAAAAGTGTTGCGCAAAACACGCGCCCTCAAACCAAACACAAAAAAAATAAACTCAAACGTAAAAGTGGAATGCAAATCAAAATGTTCAACTTTCATGCAATATGCGTCCTAGCGTGCTCGTACCTCAAAGACCTGCGAAAGACATGCTATGTGGGTCAGCGCAAGGCTGGTGAGTTCATAATGTCAATGTAAGAAAAAAATAAATGTTTGTCAAGATGTTTGTAAAATGTTCGTGCCATGGTAATCATAATAGTAATCGTAGCTAGCAAGGCCAATAATGCTATCACTATGTGGTTCGCAACCGAAGCGTGACTGTTTGTGTTTGTAATGCCTTCCACCATCGCCTAACACGGACGATGATGATACTGTCTAGGCGAATTTTACACCCGTTCGACATCCAGTCGAGTTAGAGCTACTAACGCGGGCGGGGTTTGTCAAACCCAGTAGTACTACCAAAGATTACCTCGCTTTCCAATAAACTAACGGTTCGAAATGTAAGGACTTGTAATTCGTGTTATGTGTGCACATACGTGATCAGCCAATACAATTATATTACCAGAATGTTTGTAGCATGCTCCTTTCTCTAACTGAAATACTTAGAGAAAATGTTCGAAAACTCACCTTTGGGAGCTCGGCAAGAAAGTTAAATGAAAGTGTTGATGAATTCCTACGAATCACCTATATGTTTGTGAACGTGTAAGACTACAGTGAATGAACAACGAGACTGACTCAATCGACCCTGATGACACGTTGGTGACTCGTTAATAATTAGGTTTGTTTGTTCGGTTAATCTTTTCCAATTATATCAAGTAAACACATGTCAAACGTTTCTAGCATGCATTCTAGTCATCTCAAAACGGTAATGAGAAGCACATAATGTTTTCACGATTAAATAATTATGTTAACCACATACAAAACCATTCATGATATAGCTCGACTAATAAAGTTCCTAAGATCACACAATCACATAACCTTTTTAACATACGAGATACTTTGCGGTGTCATTAGATCATTTAGTAAAATAAATACGCTAATTACAAAAATCTAAAAGTGTAGTTATATATTTTGTGTGTCATGCTTTGCATCAAAAGTAACCCTCCTTATGAAAACATACAATTTATCTATCACTAACAACAAGTATACCATATCAATTCATGGAGGATTGCAAGGGTTAAACAGGGATCCAGAAACAAAAAGGAAAATAATGTGCTGGGCGCTGGGTTTGAACCCGCGACCCTTCAGTCCACAACAACACATACTACCAACTGGGCTAGGTTCATGCTTGTTTATTTAGTCCTGTCCCTAATTTATTAATCAGAATTCTGGTGTGAACTTCCTACTAATGAAACAGAATTAAAAAAGAAGAATAATTGATGTAGTGCGCTGGGTTAGAACTCACGACCTCCCAGTCGCCAACCAGAGGCTTAACCACTAGAGCAGTTTCCGATTTATTTTCTCATCCAGTCCCTTACAGTTTTAAGCACTTCTCAATTATGAAGTCATAACCATGTTAATGAAACAGAACTGAAAAAGAAATAAAAGTTGCAGAGCGCGTGGTTCGAACCTGGGACAACCCAGTCGCAACCCATGGCCTTAACCACCAGGCCAGTTTCTAGTTTGTTGTTTACTCAGTTCCTAATTTATTTAACTTGTATTCAGGTATCATTTTCCAACTAGAGAAAAGTAAATAATAAAAAGGAGAATAAGGTCGCTGTGCACATGGTTAGAACCCGTGACCCTTGAGTCACCAGCGAAAACCCAACCCACCAGGCCACATTCCGATTTGTGTTATATACCAGTCCTTAACAACTTTAAACATGCGCAGAACTGGGATCATCTTCCCCATAACATACCTAACCCGTCAACCCCATAATCAAACTTATATATACACCATTGATTTGCAGGTTCGCGAAAAACATATGATCCCCATGCGAGGTTGACTAAAAAAAAACGTTTTGAAGGCAACCGGGTTTTTGTAAATTAGTACCTTCGATTCGTACGTTCGAGTAATTACGCGCGCGTCTTTGTTGCCTCCGATCCTCGCTGCGGGTTTCCCCTCCGTTCGTGGCTGCCACTGTACTCGTGGAGAAGCCAAAATCAAGAGATGGGAGGAGGTTCTTCTACTGTTTTCGATCGGGAGAATAATAGGGTTTGTGGATTTGTGGAGAACTTGATAAGATTAGGGTGTTTGTTAAGGGTTTTTTTTTTTTAACGAATACGAGAGGCGGTTCCGAATTTGGTTCATCACAAATTTCAAATTGCCTAATCCTTTATCCATTCCTTACGTACATAATTATCCTTTTTTTTTTTTTAATTTATTTATTTTCTTTTTAAAAACACATCTCCCTATTCTCCCTATACTAATAAAGAAGGATCTGGGTGAGGATACACAGCCACGTATCTTTATTTCAGGCTGCCACGTGTAAGTTGTTATCGAGCGTGAATGCCAAAACCTCTTCATCCGTTCAATCGCGTCCATCATCAATGACGTCTTCCCATTCAATCCGCATTCATTCGTGTCTCTTCCACTACGCAACCGTCCATCGTCCTCCAAAACGTTGCCAAACCCTAGCACCAGCAGCGTCTATAAATCAATCAGTTCCGGTATGGGAGTTCAGCTCTTCGAATCTCACACTCACGCCATGGAATTGCAACGGAAGCCTTCGATTGGGTACTTTATTAGGCTCGAATTGATTACGGCTGTTCTACATTGCATGTTTTATACGACATCCACCCCGAACTAATGCCCACCGTCTGACTTCCAGTTCCGTCTCAATTTCATCAAGTTCTGCGTTTTACATAAGGTTAGTTTTTCATGAAATTGGTACATTACACTTGCTGCTTCTATACCTTCTTCCATATTTGAACAGTTTTTGGTTTCTGTTTGCCCTTCTATTTGA
>JBCNJP010014922.1:0-10373 GCA_039602395.1 Deinandra increscens subsp. villosa | reverse complement strand
ATTAGCTTACTACACGGGTGTACCGTTACTTAGCCATTGGAAGTGATAAATACATAACTTTGATGATTGTTTTGGTTTAAATTCATGATATTAGATGACTATGTGAAGTTATGTGATTGCAGGTGAAAATAGGCTTAAACGAGCTTCTTAGAGGTGGAGAAAGAATTGGGAAAGTATGAGCTAGAGATTGGATGATGTAGAGCAAGAAAATGAAGAGGAAAATTTAGCTCCACCGTAGCTTACTCCACCACCGTAGCTTACGGTGGTGGCTGGTTTCGCAAAGATGCACCGTACCACAGGAGCAACCTGGCGTAACATAACTCAAGCCACCGTAAGCTACGGTGGCCAGCGTAGCTTACGGTGTAGGTCGGTTTCCAGCTCCATAAATTCGATTTAATGGGCAGTTTTGGGGGTCTTTTGAGATTTCATTCGAGGGCAGACGTTTGGGAACGAACCAGAGGCCATTGGAGGCGAATTTTGGAGAGAAAAAGAGGGGAGGAGATCAATTCTAACATCACAATCATCAACGAATCATTGAAGAATCATCCATGGAGCATCAAATCACCAAGTTTGCAATCAACTTCACCATGAGAGGCTAAATTTCCTTGTGATTCCTTCTAGACGTAGGGTTTGTTTCTTGACATTATACTTTTGGTTTTATTTATTTTGGGATAGCAATCTAAGCGTTCGACGCTTTTTGCTATGATGTGTGTTTGAATGATTGTAACAATTCGGTATTTGCGTTAATCTTTATCTTGAACCATCAGTTCTTGGTGCCGTTGGCAATCGAGATTTATTGGGTAGGGATTTGGGTTGGTTTGTATTGAATGATCATCGAGTGACGACCTCGCATTCTAGTTATCCGAGTTCTTAGTCCTCTTTTATCACTTCCATTCAATTACACATGAACCATGTCTATGTGGTTCTTCCCAATTGAAAACCATAATGTAATGTTAGTTTAAAACCCGAAATCTAGAAGGATCACGTTTTCTCATACTTTTTATTACAAAGTAATCTAATTTCTAATTAATCTCAAATCGGTGTTTAGAATTATTAATCCACAAATTCCATCATCTAAAGTGCAATTTCTACATTTTTATTCTTACTGTTTTGCTTAGATATAATTGCTACAAACAACACATATTCCACATTCTCCCTGTGATCGACACCCGCTTACCACTCTCTAATTAGTGTAATTGGGTTTATCTTTGAGTGGGACTTCGACTTCACGTCAGTACGCTGGCCAGTATGTTGCACCTATAAATAGTTCGTGTTAGAATGATAGAAAAACACTTCTGTCATTTCTACACCTTACTGTGTGTGTTCTAGAGAGAGAAACCAGAGCTTATTTACTTATCGTGTTCACGACATTGATCAAAGCATGCAGTAGTAAGATCGTATCTCGGTTTTACAAAAACCGATGCAGATTTAAAAGAAAAGATTATGGAAGCTTTGCTTAAAAAGTGGGAAAACTATGTCTTGTTACTCACTCATGATTAAGAATATTCTACATTGACATTTCATGAGCTTACTGGAAAACTTCATGCTCGGGAAATGGAAATGTTAAATTCAAAGAAGTCAACTGCAATATTACAAAATCCTGAGTTGTATCATGGAGAGAATACTGCTAGCATGAATGCTAAAGCTAAGCCAAATCTGATTTTTGCACCAAGTGTTGCTTTTTTGGCTGGAGCTTCTAGAAACTCCGATTCTTCAAAAGGTTGCACTTTTATAGTTCCCGATTTATCAAGTCAAAGTGCGTTTTCTGTTCAATCGGTGGATGACTGTGCCAAATTGATTGATGCTCTCATTTCTTCATCTTTTGGAATGATTATAATTGATGTTGGGAAAGCACAATTGATTAAAGAAGATTTGAATGAGCTTGATGATGATCATTTGAATGAGTTAGATATGGCCTGGCAACTTGCTATGTTAACTCAAAGGTCACATCGATATTATAAGAAGACTGGAAAACAAGCTTTTAGTGGCAAGTTGGGTTTTGATAAATCAACAATCAAGTGTTACAAGTGTTCGAAGCTTGGACATTTTGCTAGAGAATGTCAACAAGCACATGTTAGCAAACCCGGTTTTACACAACCATCATCAAGTAATGCAAACAAGACAGCTTTAACAACTCAAAATGATGGTGTTTATGATTGGGGTAAACATTTTGATTCATCTGCTTTGATTGTCACTCATGATCAACAAGCAGATTATTGTTCAGATACAAGTTCAGCATCGAGTTCCTATGAATCTGCTGAAAACATGGAAAGTTTGTTGAAAGAAAATGCTTCGTTATTGCATAAAATTCAAAAGCTTTCTAAGGATTTCAAGTTTGGTTAGTTCAGATTTGGAGGTATCTAGGGAATATGAGAAGGAATCAGTTTTGAAAAATGAATTTTTGATTACAGAGATCAAGTTGCTGAATGCAGCTTTAGAGATATCAAAACAAGATAAAAAGAATGTTGAAGCTACAAATGTAAAGATTTGTGGAGAAAATGATGAGTTGATTAACGAAGTCACGAAATTGAAGGATGAAGCAGAGGATGATGCTAATGATTTTCGAATTTGTTTGAAAAAATCAAGAATCTGCTTACAAAGGATGCTGAAGAATCTGCTGCTATGATTGCAAGTTATCAAGCTGTTATGGAGAAGTATTTGGATGAGAAGCGTGAGTTGGTAAGTGTGAATAAAGTTCACACAACGAATTTGGAAATTCAAAAGCGCAATGAAGATAAATTGAAGAAGGAGTTATTTGAAGGGCTAGAAAATCTTCGAATGCAGAAATATGAAACACATAAAGTTGCAAAAAGATTGATAGCTACTGAGAAGGAGTTGGCTGAAGCTCAAAAGCAAATTTCAGATTTGAAGATTCAAGTAATTTATGCCAATCGCTTGCTGAATAATGTCTCAAATTCCCAATTGTTCACAAGCTTTTTAGCTAAAGATGAAAATTTTGAAAAGATGTTTGATAAGACAGCTTCACCTCCTGCTCATATCAAAGAAGCCTTTAAAGAAGAAAAGGAAAAGGTTGAAGACGTTGATTATTCAAAGTTTTCATCTACTACTGAAGAAGAAAAGATTGTCAAGAAGAAGAAAAACAAGAAAACTAAGAAGAAGAAGGGAAAGAAATCTGAGATTCCTCCAACTCCAAAGTTTATTTCTGGTTCATCTTCAGCTGATAATGAGAAATCAGCTACTTCAAGTGCAAAGATTCGTTCTCAACCTGAATTTGATGAGACGATCTTCTTTAGGTAGAAAAATATTAAATATGTGAAAGCTGAATTTTCAAAATTAGCAAAGGATGGCCACCAGAATTTACATTCTAAGGAAAAAGTTTTTGGGAAGAATGTTGGTTTGGGTTTTAAAGTACAGGATGTCAAAGCTGAGGAGGTTCCAGCATCGACATCACAAGATTTGAAGAAGCTTAAAATGAAGCAAGTGAAGAAGGAAGTTTTCAAGGCTTAGAAGGTTCAACCTGAGAGGTTTTACAAACCCAATGGTTCGGAACAGATATTCTCTGACAAAGAGTTTCCTCTTCATTGCGTAGATGCTAGGAAAATTTCTGAAGTTTTTGAAAAGAAGGATGCATCAAGAACCTTGAAGAATCAAACAGCAAAATTTTCTTCTGATGGTTCTCATTCTCGAAGCCCAACTTCCAAATGGGTTCATGATCACCGCCGACAGGTATATGATTCTTTTTCTGATCATGTTCGAGATATTCATGTTTGTGATTCTGTGCAGGAAACTAAAAGGTGGGACAAATCTGAACGTATATGCTATGTTTGCCGCCAAAAAGGGCATATGGCAAAAGATTGTTCACTTCCTGCTGAATCAAACCAAAGGTTTCAACAGAAATCAGTTTTTGGTAAACCTGCCAAATCAAAGTTCTTTGATGAACAAGGCAGAGTTTTTGATGAATGTGAACCTACATTCTTTCTAAAATAAAAACATTTTGTTCCCATGTTTCAAAAGGTTCAAAATGTAGGTTCTTCATCACAGTCACCTGTGATTGATTCATAAAAAACTGAGTTACCAAAACAATCACAATTTTGGAAACCAAAGGTGGTTTCAAAGCAAAATCAGGACACTGGTCGATCTGAAGCAGACGATTTGGGTCAAGTCAAAAACTAACGAGTTTGTCCAGTCTGCAGGTACTTCTAGAAGACCTATCGACGATTGCAAAGTTGTTGATGGAGGAGTATTCTGCTTAACTTAAATTTCATGATATATTTTTTTTTTCTAACCTGCAAATATTTCTGAAATTCTTCAACTGCAAGGTATCCATGTTGATTGATCAATTTTTCCTTTCTTTATGCATTTTTAATTGCTTAAAAATGTAAAAATAGAGTCTTCTTTTTGTAAAATATAAATCCAAAAATAGAGTTTTTATTTTAAGGGGGAGAAATGCATGTAAGAGGGAGAAATTGTGAAAATGCATGTTATGGGAAGAAGGTGAATACATGTGTAAAACACTGAACTGGATCTTACTAATGCATGATCTCAATTGATTTCGGTAACACAATGTAAATAAACGTTTTGTTTGATTGATAACAAGCTCAAGAGTACAAAGAGAGAACAGAGAGCAAACACTACAGAATACACAAACTTAAGACTTCAACTCTCGCAACTTCTCTCAAACAAAAGAGCTTAAACTATTTATACTAATTTGCCCGACGTACCAATTAACCCACGTACCAGGTGGTCCGTGGCTGCGTACCACCTGGTCCGTCCACTGGTACGCTGGGACCAGAACTTACAAAATGACTATTACATAGACAAAACACCTAGACCTAGCATTAGACATCATAACATGTTCTAACAAACTCCCCCTTATCTTATGCTAGTCTTCAGAAGCTTTTATCTTCGATTCATTCCAATAATGTCTTCGGTTATTTCCAGCATGAATTCCGAAAGCATAGCAAACTCTAATCACTCTTTGAAACTGCAAGGCTTGTTCAACATCCTCAGCCTTGTATAGAATTTTGTTGTGATAGAGCTTGTCGATGTCAGCTTCAGACAGGTTTATCAACCACATAGGATCAAAAATTCTAACCACCTTATTTTCTTCCTTGAAAACAATTACTGCTTCTCCCGTATACTCATCATAGTACCACCACCTCAAAGTCTTGATGAAATTTTGTTCCAGCCTTTTCAAAGGTATCTTCTTGAGTTGAATAGGATTTTTGTACTTTAAAACCACAACTAGTCTTCCTGTTTTTGGATGAATATCAGTTGGATGATCAGTATACTTCGGCCTTTGATGATTTAGAAATCTGAATTGCTTTTGACATTCTTCAAGCAACTTGTTTCTGAAGAATTCGCCCGACGGATGTTCATATAATTCATGAATGGCTTTCTAGATAATTCCCGCACATCACAGACAGGTAAAGTATCAAACCTTTTAGCGTTTTCAAGTAGATAATGCCAAATTCTTTCTTGATAGCATAACACTTGAGCTATGAATCGAACATCCAACTGATAATATTACCAGTGGCTACACCTCTGTTTTCAAAGAATTCCTTCTGATCAACAGATTTTGTAGGCTTCACCACAGGTATCTTCTTTGATCTTTGCTCCTTCATCCATTCATCAAACAATCTTCGTTTCTCTTGTTCATCAGAAAAACTATTAGATTCAGCAGTTTCAGGTTGTTCAGATTGTTTCTCAGCCTCTTTCTTCTTTAACTCATTCTCATCTTTTTCCTCATCATCTTTTGCAAAGAAATTGAACCCTCCAGACTGATCATTATCAGTAACATTCCCATAAACTTTAGGATCATCTGGATATTCTTCAACAGTCATATCTTCAACTTCTACATGCTCCTCTTCATATACAAACTCATCATCAAAATCTTGAACCTTATCAACCTCTTCAATATTAAGAGCATATATTGCAGCCAATTGCTCTTTTGAGTATTGATGTAGAAATTCTCCTTCTTCAATTGCAACTCTTGTAATTGGAGTTAAATAATAGACATCTTTACCAGGCTCCCCGTGGCATGCAGCAGCAGATGGTGTTTTAGCAGCAATAGATGTTCCAGCTGCACAAGAAATACCCGAACCATCTCCACCGACACCTCCCTCCGGGTCATCCGTATCATTCAAATATCGTGACACATCGTCATCTTCTCTGCAAGCCTTGAAAAACCGTTTACGGATCGTTTCTATGGATGAGACGGAAGTTTTGTCATTGAATCATGTTGAATGATTACATAACGAAGGAGTATACAACGATTAAGCTCTGGGGGAGGTCGGACAGAACCTCCCCTCTCAACACATAGAAACAAGACCGAAAACTTACAAAGAAATACAAAGACGAATCTATTTATACTTCTTCATAAGGTCCGAACTCGGCACCTCCGAACTCTGTCCGAACTCCCTCCGAACTTGGAGTTCGGCCATCAAGGTTCGGCCAACTCCGAACCTAGAGTTCGGCTGAGGTTCGGACCTCAGTTCATGTCTTCGACAAATCAGTCTGTTTGACAATTCGAACAGTAACGACCACACAAGGTTCATGCATCAACAAACCTCTTCAGGATTCAGTCTCATCTCCTCCTGAGCAGGTAAAGCTTTTAACAAATAATTTAGCTGCTCACCCAGAGAAAGAGAGATTTGTTGAAGTCGAGCATTCTCACGATCCTCTGACTGATCACGAGATACCAACTCTTTCACAATATTCCTCAATCCTTGAATCTCATTAGCTTGTTGACGATTGGTAGACTCTAACTCATCAAGTCTTGTTTGATGCAAAGCAAGCTTTAAATCAGTCGATGATATTGTTGATGTAGTAGAAGAAGCAGCAGTCGAAGCAGAAGTAGAAGTTGACGAATTTCTAACAATCAATTTTCTAATAGGTTGCATACTTGAACTTTGAACATTTGCAGATTTGGTTGTTGGCTGACTTGGAATCGAAGACTTTGGAGCAACTTTTTGCTTCTTGCTAGGTGGACTGCTACCAGTCCTTCGAGCATCAGCAAGGAACGAGCCCTGTTTAACCATCATCTTCGGTCTTGACATATGTTTCACACGTTTGCTAGTAGCGACCATTAGGGCTTTTCCTTTATCAGCGACCTTTGTCTGTCTTGCTGATTCCTCCACAAATAGAGTATAAGATGGACCATCATCATCTTCTCGATCAGCAGACCTTTTTGATAAATGCTCAAATCTAGATATATCTTCATTTCTTGAAGCCAGATAAGCCAGATGAGCTTTAGAACCTTTCTTCCCCTGAACGCCTCTAGTATTATGCAAAATTTCCACATATTCACCAGAGTCAGAACTCGTATGAGAAGAACTTTATCATCATCATCTTCAGAAACATCTTTGGAACCAGCTACATCATCTTCTCTATCAGGAATGATTGGATCTTGTTAAACTTGTTCAGATTGTTGTTGTTGTTGTTGTACAGGTACAGAAGCAGCAGGTTGTTTTTCTACCAGTTGTTGGACATGCACATCTTCATCATCTTCTTCATTATCATCTTCTTCAACTGGGTTACCATTTTCATCATATTCCAGTTCATCATCACTACTATCCAGATGTCTTAGAGCACCATCAGCTGAAGCCACATAGTTAGGTTTTGCCAAATGGCCAATCAAACCTTTAACTGGAGGAGCCACATTTGCTCTTTTTCTTTTCTGATAAGCTGGCAGCTTTCCCACATCTACTTCATCCATGTGCTTCAATACTAATTCAGCATCTGAATTCTTTGGAAGATTAGGATGCAGATCATTTAAGATCATTTGAAGAAACCGGGGATACATCACACTCTTGTTTTGTTTAGACAGGATGTTCTCTTTCATGTAGTCGAAAATCCAACCTGAGAAGTTGAATTCCCGATTCATCGCCAAAGCAGTAAAGAAAGATAACACCTTCATGTCGAATTCTTCATGACCCCTCAGCCGGTTACCAAAACATCTGATAATCACGTGCATCAGATACTTATACGGAGGACATAAATTTTCTTTGAGAAACCAGGATGCATAAAGATTTCCATCATACTTCACTCTTCTTAGCAAAGCAACTATATCAATTTGATCAAACTCTTTTGGAAATGTTGGTTGATCATTGAATCTCAACACTCTCCGAACATCGTCTTCAGATACAATAACATCAGTTTGAAGAATCCTCGCACGAATCACCGAAGGTACCACCGAACAATCTACTTGGGCAGAAGTCCAAAACATGGTGAGTAAGTCTTTCTAAGGTGTACATTCGTGTGTATCAGCATAGTATACTCTCGATCGTCTCAAAATACCAAATATGCCTCCAAAATGAGATCTCCACTTTGCAGACGCCCCGAGATACGCACAAATATTGTGTTCATCGTTAGACTTTAACGCTGCCATTTCTGAAACATTTACAAACACCAATTATCATTAAAATCACAAAATATAATCAAAACCGCTTACAACCGACTCTAGTTTGACATTTAACGCTCAAATGATGAACTTTGTAAAAAATTAACAGCGGACCATGTCACAGACCACATTGGTTAGACGGACCACATCTGGTACGACGCGGACCACAATTATTGACCACGTACCAGATTGGTCAAACGAACCAGATACGGACCACATTAGGCCACGTATCAAATCTGGTACACTGCGTACCATGTGGTACGGCGGAAGAACAGTGCATCCGAAGAGTCTTTTGTAATTTTAACAACCAAAATCGTGTTTGTAATGGAATCAAGCATTGAGGATTCATTATAGACCAAAAACCAACTGAGTATTTGTAATTAAAACCCATTGAGATTGTCTCTAAGACCCTTAACTAGCCCTAGGTTCAGTTTTGCGAAAAACCGAATGGTTAATCTCAAAAATCAGACGATTGAGACAATGATAATGCAATCCAAGACTATGTACAGATGTGCCTTCCTCATACCTGTCTTTAGCAACAAAAATCGTGAGCAAAGGTTCGGTATCCACAGAGAAATCGGTAAAAAACAATATCGAGAGACTTAGGGTTCGCACAAAGTGTTTGAATGTGGTATGTGGGTTATGCCGAACACGTACCACATTTGCCCCATTTATATGCAAAGTGGTCCGTCACGCGTACCATGTGGTACGTCCGGACCACATTTCATGAGAAATTTCCATTTTGCCCTTAAACCCTAAAAATTGTCATTTCACTCTAAAAACTCCAAATTTTCCAGATTACACCATGATGAGCCGATTTAAGCTTCGATTGTGGTTCAAAAATTTGCCGCTCCTGAACTCAGTTGATAAAAAATAAAGCAGAAATAAAATCTTTTTGCATTTGAGCAATTTTATATCAAAAAACACTAAAATCTTTTTGATTTTTCTGAAAAAGAAATAAAATGCAAAACAGAAATATAAATGCAATAATTTATGTTTTTATGAGAAAGATCGCAACATGAGATTATACCAGTGAGATGCACTTAACACATTTCAATTTCAACCTAATCAGCATGCAAGCCAAGCAGTCCATGAATACAAAATTTTCATGTTTATTTCAATCAAATCAAATCAATTTTTACTGCTTTCTGATATGAATTAGATATATTTTTCAAGCACAGAAATCATGGTACCCACACATTCAAGTAATTAAGAATCTGACTTATGATATATTGTTTTATTTTTCTCTTATTCATCACTGAATATTTACAGATATAAGTTGTTCATAGTGTTTCATGCAAAAAGAAATCAGAACCCTAAACAAACAACAATCAGGTCGGCCATGTGAGCACGCACAGAATGTCCGATTGTTTAGGAAAATAAGAAAGCAAAACAAGTTGAAATTGTATAACTCAACAACAATCAGGTCGGTACTCACATACACGCATAGAAAGTCCGATGAGTTATACGAAACACCAAGAAAAATAAAGCAGAACGTCAAACGAACAACGATCAGGTCGATCTTTCAATACGCAAAGAAAGTCCGATCGTTTGACAAAATAAAGAAAATCAAACAAGTTTAAATCTTTCAAAAGAAAGCATGCATACACTAGAACACTTATTTATCCTATTTTTGTATTTTTCATATTATATCAAGATTACACAACCACAAGAATCATGTTACACCACAGATTTCAGGCAAGCGTTATGTTTATATCATACTAGCAAGTATCAGATATTGATTGACACATTTAATGAAACAAATAAGAACCTACAGCGTTTCAATCTAGTTTATCCATGGTCAGTAACATTCACTAATGTACTATCATTTCTCACGAGGTTGGATCACATTTCTCAATTTTTGATTTTTCCATTTTTTATGCTTTTTCATATTTGAATACAAGAAAACACATTATTTTTGTATTTTTCCAGATCTCCCCTAAAAAGCAGAAATAAAAGAAAACATCAAACGAAAGTAAAAATGATCAACTGAACCAGTTTATAGATAGCT
>JBCNJP010014921.1:0-10373 GCA_039602395.1 Deinandra increscens subsp. villosa | reverse complement strand
GTTAATATTGAGATTAGAATAAATGGTGAAGGGTATAAGAGTCGAACTTGGTTCTGGCCGGATAGGTTATAAGCTGAGTTTATGCGGAGGGACCTATTTGTACTTTTCTTATATGTTCAGGGGTGTCATATGTCAATCTTGTTTAATGTTTAGTTAAGCAGGTATTTGGACTGTTAATAGCCGTTAGAAGTTAGGTAATAAAAGGGGGTGATCCCTTCTACTTGTTGTAGGTCGTTTTTCTGTAATCAATCGATTCATACTTCTCTCTCAATTCTGTTTCAACTTGTAATATGATAGCTTTGATTGATTATCGTTGATTCAATATCCTTGATTCCTAATTTCTCAACAAGTGGTATCAGAGCCGAGAGGTTCAAATCAAGGGTGAAATTGAAGGCGAAGGAGTTCAATTCAAGGAGCTATGGCATCGACAAAGTTTACAGTGGAGAGGTTCGATGGGAAAAACGACTTCGGGTTATGGCGCGTGAAAATGAGGGCGTTTATGGTGTATCAGGGCATTGCTGATGCCCTTAAAGGAAACGCCGGTCGTCCTGAGGGCTGGGAGGATGCCGATTGGCAGGAAGTGCTGGATAAAGCGCACAGTTCAATTATTCTCAGCCTGGGAGACAAGGTTCTTCGTGAAGTGGCCAAAGAAGAGACAGCAGCAGGAATTTGGGCAAAATTGGAGTCGCTCTACATGACAAAATCTCTTGCCAACAGGTTGTATCTCAAAAAGAAACTTTATACCTTTCAGATGCAGTCAGGTAAATCCATTGATGAAAATTTAGATGATTTTAACAAAATTGTGTTAGATTTAGAAAACATTGAATGTAAAGTGGAAGATGAAGATCAAGCTATTTTATTCTTGACTTCTTTACCTTCCACTTATGAACATTTTGTTGATACCATGATGTATGGTAGAGAAGAAATATCAATGGATGAGGTTATTGCTGCATTGAATTCTAAGGAGTTGAAAAGGAGAGGTGAGGTTAAAGAAGATACTAGTGGTGAGGGGCTAAATGTGAGAGGTAGGTCTGACCATAGAAACAATAAGAAAAAATATGGTAGTAGGTCTAAGTCAAAGCCCAATAGGATCTTGAAATGCTTTGTGTGTGGTTCTGAGAAGCATTTAAAAAAGGATTGCCCGGATAGGAAACAACATAAATATGACACCTCATATAACTATTCAAAACCTCAGGTGAATTGCTCTCATACTGATGATAGTGGGTGTGAGGGCTATGATAGTTGTGATGTCTTAGTGGTGTCTAAAGGGCCCATTAGTAGCAATTGGATATTGGATTCAGGGTGCTCATACCATATGACCCCTTTGAAATCATGTTTTAAGGATCTTAAGATTCAAGACTTAGGAACTGTTAAACTTGGTGACAGCAGGCCATGCAAGATAGAGGGAATAGGCTCAGTGATGATAAGATTAGCTAATGGAACTGATTTGGTGTTAGATCAAGTTAGGTACATTCCAGAATTGACAAGAAATCTTATATCATTAGGGTCATTTGAGAAGAGTGGGCATGCTGTAAGTTTGAAAAATGGTAGGGCCAAGGTGGTCACAGGATCAAGAGTTGTTCTTACTGGTACAAGGTGTAGGAATAATATCTATGAATTAGACATAAGCAACTGTCCAGAGGTTAACAGTGCTTCTGGCACTCCTAAAGGTAATAATGCTATTCTATGGCACAAGAGGCTTGGTCATATTAGTGATCAAGGCCTGGTGGAGTTGAACAAACAACATGTTTTAGGTGAACTAAAAGATACCAAAATTGAGTTCTGTGAACACTGTGTGTTAGGTAAAGCTCATAGGGTGAAATTTTCTCAAGGTAAACATACTTCTAAAGATATTTTAGAATATGTTCATGCTGACCTTTGGGGGCCAGCAAGAACACAAACCTTGGGAGGGTCAAGTTACTTTTTATCTATAGTGGATGACTACTGTAGAAGAGTTTGGGTTCATGTTATTAGACATAAAAGTGATGCATATGAGAGCTTTAAGAGTTGGGTGTCTTTAGTTGAGAATCAAACTGGAAAAAGGTTAAAGAAACTTAGGACTGATAATGGGCTTGAGTTTTGTAACCATCAATTTAATTCTTACTGTAAAACAAGAGGTATAGGAAGGCATCTTACTATACCTGGAACCCCACAACAGAATGGTTTGGTAGAAAGAATGAATAGGACTTTGTTAAACAAAGTTAGGTGCATGTTGTTAAGTTCTGGTTTGCCTAAGAGTTTTTGGGGAGAGGCTGTAACTACAGCAGCTTTTTTGATCAATAGGTCTCCATCTGCTGCTCTTGATATGAAAACACCAATGGAGTTATGGGCAGGTAGGCCCTCTAACTATGCTGACTTGAGGGTATTTGGGTCATTAGCTTATTCTCATGTTAGTCAAGATAAGTTAGAAGCCAGGGCTGAGAAATGTGTGTTCCTGGGGTACCCTGAAGGGGTTAAAGGTTACAAATTATGGAGATTAGGTGAAAATAGGCCAAGAGTTATAATCAGCAGGAATGTGACCTTTAGGGAGGATCTGATGTATAAGGACACCTTAGTGAATTCAGGAATTAATACAGATGCTATTAATGAGAGAGATGAAATTGAGGTGGAGATAAGTAAGTCATCTGAACAGAAGAAGGCCCAAGATGAAGTGGTTGAGGATACTGAAGGGGAAGAAGAAAGCATTAGTGACCAAAGTATTGCTAGAACTAAGCCAAAGAGGAAAATAGTTAAGCCTTATAGATTTAGAGATGAAGAAGACATATCTGCCTTTGTTTTCTTATCTATGGCAGGGTATGAAAATGTGGTGGAGCCTAGTACTTATGAAGAGGCTATGTCTTCTGAGTTAAGTGATCAGTGGAGGTTTGCTATGAAAGATGAGATAAACTCATTGCACCAAAATAAGACTTGGACTCTAACTGATAAACCTGTTGATAGAAAGGTTATACCTTGCAAGTGGCTGTTTAAACTCAAGGAACCAATGAGTGAAGGAGAGCCTCCTAGATTTAAGGCTAGGCTTGTTGCTAAGGGGTTTAGGCAGAAAGCAGGTATAGACTTTCATGAGGTGTTTTCCCCTGTAGTGAAGCATTCATCTATTAGGATTATGCTGTCAATTACTGCTTCTTATAATTTGGAGTTAGAACAGTTGGATGTTAAGACAGCCTTTTTACATGGGGATTTAGATGAGGAGATCTATATAGAACAACCCAAAGGTTTTGAGGTTAGAGGGAGTGAAAGTAAGGTGTGTTTGTTGCAGAAAGCCTTATATGGGCTAAAACAATCCCCTAGGCAATGGTATAGGAAATTTGATGACCATATGATCTCAAATGGCTTTCATAGAAGTGAGTATGACCCATGTGTCTATATGAAGGAATATGATAAACACAAATACATATATATATTGCTTTATGTAGATGACATGTTGGTTGCTTGTGAGTCTGTTAAGGTAATACAGGATACTAAAAGGATGCTGATGAGCAAGTTTGAGATGAAGGAGCTTGGGCCAGCTAGAAAGATTTTGGGCATGGAGATTAAAAGAGACAGAGATAAAAGGGAACTATACCTTACACAAGGGAGCTACATTAAGAAGGTGCTGAGTCAGTATGGAATGGCAGGTTGTAAGCCCGTGAGTTCTCCTTGCCCCTCATTTTAAGCTGTCCCTGCAGGATTGCCCTTCTACACCAGAAGAGGTCAAACTTATGGAAAGGGTACCATATTCAAATGCAGTAGGGTCCCTTATGTATTTGATGGTGTGTACAAGACCAGACATAAGCTATGGGGTGAGTATGGTGAGTAGGTATTTAGCCAATCCTGGAAAAGGTCATTGGGAAGCTGTAAAGTGGTTACTTAGATATTTGGCAGGAACTCAGGATAAAGGGCTTATTTTTAGTAAACATGATGGTGTGAAGGCTGTTCAAGGTTATGTAGATTCAGATTATGCTAAAGATATTGATAAGGGTAGGTCTATTACAGGATATTGTTTTCAAGTTCTTGGGAATTGTATCAGTTGGAGAGCTAGTCTTCAAAGTGTTGTGGCCTTGTCAAGCACTGAGGCTGAGTATATAGCCTTGGTTGAGGCTGTTAAAGAATCTCTGTGGCTTAAGAGATTTACTCAGGAGCTTGGTTTGAACTCTGAGCATACATGTGTCATGTGTGACAACATGGGAGCCATTCATCTTTCAAAGAATAGTGTGTTTCATGATAAGACTAAACACATTAGAGTTAAGCTTCATTTCATCAGAGAAGTTGTGAATTCAAAGGAAATTGAAGTTCACTATGTTTCTACAACAGAGAATGGAGCTGATTTGTTTACCAAGTCATTACCTACATCCAAATTCTTAAAGTGTTTAAGAATTTTGGGTATTGGCTAAGTTAAGATACTAATAGGTCATATGAATTGCTTTGTATTATTGGCAATTAGTCACATTAGAATAGGTAAGTCCGTTGGACCTCTACTATTCGATGCTAATGATTAATTGTCACTAATCCTAGTTATATTCAGTGATTTGAGTCTTAACTGTATTGGTGTTTTATCCATAATCTCAAGGTGGAGAATGTTAATATTGAGATTAGAATAAATGGTGAAGGGTATAAGAGTCGAACTTGGTTCTGGCCGGATAGGTTATAAGCTGAGTTTATGCGGAGGGACCTATTTGTACTTTTCTTATATGTTCAGGGGTGTCATATGTCAATCTTGTTTAATGTTTAGTTAAGCAGGTATTTGGACTGTTAATAGCCGTTAGAAGTTAGGTAATAAAAGGGGGTGATCCCTTCTACTTGTTGTAGGTCGTTTTTCTGTAATCAATCGATTCATACTTCTCTCTCAATTCTGTTTCAACTTGTAATATGATAGCTTTGATTGATTATCGTTGATTCAATATCCTTGATTCCTAATTTCTCAACAACATAAATAATAATCATATTTTAAATGCTAACATTTATTTAAAACATAATCACATAAATAATAATCATATCTACATTATAAAAGTAAAATTTGAAAAGATTCAAATTTAAAATTTAAATTTGTTACTAATTTGGTGAATATTTACATTAATAACAAAATTAATTGCTAACATTAGATAAGTCAAAGTAATTGATCATCATTTAACCTCCATCAAACTAATAAAATTCAATTTAATTTTAAAAATTTTAATTGATAACAGATATAGTTGATAAAATCTAAATTTATAGATGTCAAACTCCTGATATTAAATTACATTTGAGAATTTACATTACGTCTTGGATAACCACTCGAACCACTATGGTGTGTGAGGGACTGAATGTTAACATCGAAATATGTATGTGGTCAAAGTACATATAGAATTTTTACAACGATCGATTGAACTAAAAAAGGAACGGGCAACAAAAGAAATTAATTATCATTGAGTCGAATCTGTACGTGGCCGGCCAGCACCTGCTCAAATATTATTAAGCATTATTTATAGGTAGTAAAATATAATTAAAGTTAGGTGATAATACCCGGTCAATCTCGTTGAGTTCTGCAATGTTATTGAAAGCAAACTAGAGATCATCCGCGCGTTGCCGCGGAAATGTGAAAGCAAGACATAATATTTGGTTGTTAAATGGACCTAAAGGGTTTTGAACCGTTTAGACTTTAAGCTGCCAAAAGACGGAGTGAAAGAGAAATGTAAATGCTAAGAAACTGTAACAATTTAGTGTACACCAACCCAATCTCGATGAAAAAGGTGGAAGCAACTAAAGAAGGGTGAACTTCTTTGCATCCCATAATGATGTCGCACTAAGCGACTACCGTTCTAGAGTTGTACAGCGAAGCTATTATGTACATGCTAGCCAAAAAAGAAAAGAAAAGATGTAACATAGTTTTTGTGAGAAACCTAATATACATTGTCTTTAATTTTTTTGAGTTATAGCTTCCCCTGCATGACCGGTTGCCTTTTTTGAGATGCACCTTTCTACGGCACGGTGTGCAGGCTTTGTAGTGCCATTATTGTCT
Organism: Deinandra increscens subsp. villosa; assembly: GCA_039602395.1. Lineage (NCBI taxonomy): Eukaryota > Viridiplantae > Streptophyta > Magnoliopsida > Asterales > Asteraceae > Deinandra > Deinandra increscens. Next base: position 4,399 of record JBCNJP010014921.1, on the reverse strand, counting down.
CTGGATGAAACTGGTGACTGCAGCCTCATGTGAACGTTTTTTGCTGCAGGGCAAGCAATATGGTGTGAGTATACTGTCTTTTAAAAGAATGATTATATGGAACCTCTTACCTCATTTTGTTGGCTTTTATGCAGCAGCAGATTAGAGATTGTGTAGGCCTTGTCATAGGAAAAAGGAGATTGGTGTCTTGGAACCAGTATCATAAAATAACGGCATTATCATATGACTTTCCCACAATCTGTGAGTACATTACTATCTACAATTTACAAGATGTTAAATAGTAGATAATGACATAGTTATAAATTTGTGAAATTTTGAGGGTGTTTTGATGGGTTGGGTTGGAAGACTTACCAGGCGTCTTGGTCAGAGGTACCATTCTCCTTCAATAGCGGCCATACCTCCATCTTTCCAATTTCTCCATCCGCCATACCTAGAGGACGACTCATTTACGCTTGGCTGCCATAACTCCAATCCATCACGATCTATTTCCATCTACCATACCTTCAGAACGATCGATTAATGCATGCTTGCTTTGTATTGCGGCTCTTTCGCTCGTCAATAAATGTCGTGGAAAGTTGCCATCTCTTTTTATTTAACGAAAAATTACTATAAAACTTGAGGTCACCAACATAGAAATCAGCTAAAAATATAGCCTCTAAATAAAAATAACAAAAAATATGGCATCCGAAAGAATGAAATTGTAATATTAAACCCTCAGTTTAACTATGATAAAAAATTGAAATTGTAACATCAAACCATCAGTTTAACTTTCAAATTCATCATACATGCTATCATCAAACCTCGCAGTCTTGTCACCTATGGTTGTGGTAGGCACAAACCTGTACACATGTGGATATAAATACACAGTGAAAATAGATCTGATACAACCAAGAATACAGAGGTGAGAATAGGCAATACTGATATATATTTTTTTTAAGAATCTTAGTCGACGACTGTAACACCCGAGTTTCAATTTAGGAAAATAACGTTAAAACGTTAGCTTAGAATTTAGGTCCCAGAAAATTTTCGTTAATTAACGTCGTTAAAACGTTCGATTCACCCAAAAGACATGATAATTTGTTCTTAATACAAGTAACTAGTGTTTTAGCACCATTACAATTTACAAAACAATGCCGATGTCAACGGTCTTCGAGTGTTCGGTCCTTGGACTTGCTTGTGGAATCCAGTCCCGCACATCCCCTACCTGCATTCAGCTTGAACCCATTAGTAATAAACATAATGGATGCAAGAAACGACATTGAACTAACAAAAGAGGACGATTTTTCAACATTTTGAACCACCTCCACCGTAGCTTACGCCAGCCACCGTAAGCTACGGTGGTCCTGGCTAGGCTACGGTGGCCAAGTGCTGTAGTACGATGGGTTTTCTCATCAGGGGCCACCGTAAGCTACGGTGGCACCGTAAGCTACGGTGGCACCTGGTGGAACCCTCCCTTTTCCTTGCCCTTTTGCATCTGAAATCTATCCGGGGTAACCCCCAAGCATTCCTTTCGAACCTGCAATGTAACGCGAGTCTAATAACACGACTTTTACGGCAATTACCAATGTCAAAACATATAACTCATTAAACCACCCAACGGGTCTAACTCAACTACATTATATACATATTTCTACATACGATTTAGTTACCAAAATTCTTTTATCGACCCATTGGTCACCATCGATGATTTGGGCCAACGCATGAGGATTCAATTATCCTTAAGGCCTCAACATCGCTTGGTGTTCTAATTAGACAACTATGGGTTTAACAATCGTCCTTATGGACCAACTTGTTAAACCATTATCCTTTAGGTGCATCAATGTTTTACCATATGCAATCCCTCTTCTAGGCATGACTACTACAAGTCATTTTACCATCTCAAGTATGCACTTAATAACGAGTACCTAATCAATTCAACGACCACTTGTCCAGCATATTTCATATGAATATAACATGTAGGAAAACGTTACAAGACCATTCCCTAAATTTCACAATTAATGTGGTTCACATAATTCATTTAGTTGACAACTAAAACTTGGTTCAACACCTTGATTCATTTGAGTTTTTACACATTAACCCGCCTGACCCGTTAACATGAATCCTAATATTCATGTTTCATACCATTAGCGTATCATAGAGGTTTCTAAATCAGCTTAACCTCCAAATAACAAGATATACCATGATTGTGGTTCTCTACATGCTATTTAGCCCCCATGTATCCATACCGTACAATATTCAACATTATACATCTAAGATGTCATAATGTAACCTTGTTTAGGCACATCATCAATTAGCTAGATTTTGACTCTTCTTGACATATTCATACCTTTCCGATTTGAGCAAGTTTAACACTTTACTCGTCAAATTGCATTACATAACATTATAACCATAGTGGGCAATAAACTAAATGTGTAACATAACATAAATGTTACCTCGTGAGCTTTAACCATCTTTACCGGGTTTACCGTGTGTCCTTCGGCTTGATTGCTTGACTTGGACTTAATTCTTGCTAGATACACATGGCACCGTCAACCATGATTCTCTATATCACATTTGTCATGTTTTAGTACTTGATTCAATTAAGTACACTTTACATCTAACATTTATATCATCTACACATTAACCATACAATATGGCTCAACTCTTTCACATGCTAATAAGCCTTATGTCCATGAGGTTTCTAAGGCATTTAACATGATTTCCATATGTGACGATTATAAATTTTAGCACTTGAAACATCAAGATATATCAAGGCTTCACATTTGGCATTCGTTTGCAACAATATACTAACTAAAAACCCATTTAGGCATTTTATCAAACACTTGGTGTGCATACATATATGCACACACATAACCCCATCCCTTGAATCTCCAATTAACCATTTAACATAACGTTGATGAAATCCATCCCCAACCCATCATCAATTCTTCATATAGTACCATATTCAAGCAAGAATTCAACTAATGCAAGCAATTTCACCACTCTCTTAAGTGGTCATTTTGCATGGAGGTTCAAGTATGAGAATTTGGTGACTACTTCACCAATTTTCCACTCAAGATAGAAATTTATACAACATATAAAGTTTCTAACATCCTAAGATGCTTAAAACATCAACCAATTTCAGATTGCAAGCCCCTAATTTTCGAGACCTAGCATGCATCATGATGGGGTTTTACTTACTTGATGAGAAATTGAGTTTGGGAAGATGAAAGCACTTCCAATTCCAAGTTTGTACATAAAAATCGCAGCCCCCCCACATCCTTGTGCAGAATTTTCGAGTGGGTGAGAGGGTTTGAGAGGGTGAAGTCGCACCAGGGGGAGGAGACATCGATCTCCAGCCTCCTCTCCTCCTCTTTTGTTTATTACACTTTAGTGTAATTACAATTCTGGCCCCCCCACCTTTCAAATATTCAATTTTTAAACAACAATGTCTTATTTTGTAAAATAAGCCCATGTGGTTTCATATAACACATAATCATAACAAAGTTAGGGGTTTTAATGTTCCATGTTATTTAACAGATATATCCGATTTAAAAGAAAACCGGGATGTTATAATTCCACTCATAACTTTGAGATTTATTTAGAATAAATCTCATTTTATCTACTTATCCTTTAAACCCCCTCATGTTCAGAACGGGACAAGTCATGAACTAACGTCCCGTCCTATTTATTTACGAACAAAATATTCGTTCGGTTTTGGGATGTTACAAATCTACCCCCCTTAAAGAAGGTTTCGTCCCCGAAACCTATACCAAGTCTTAGTCACCTAAAGACATTACCCGAGCCTTTATAAAGACTGCGGTTGAACCAGTAACCTTATATTCAATGGTTACCCTTATAAATCACTGTGCATACATTTAGGCCCACATATAATATGTATATACTATGTCCCCCTTTCTATTTAACCTCGTTACGGACCACTTAACGCTCGCATTTTATAGCCACTTATGGTCATTCTCTATGTCCCTTGCAATCCCGGGACTTGACCAAACAGTCTGAGTTGTTTCATTGATCAACTCTAAATTAGTCATCATACAACAATTTCATTTCCTGCTTTTTACTCGCCTCGTAGGATGGTACTAGCATGATAACCTTTTGTTATCCATTATCTTCCCCGTTTTACCAGTTTAGGAGTTCACAATCTATAACTCCACGCGTTATTTAGGGTTGAGGTTCTGGTGACCAGTGTCATAACCTCATTGATCGAAATCAAAATTTCAAATAATTGCCCTCTCCATAAGAGGTTCAAACATTAATGTAATATCATCCATACCTTAGCGTCATTGCGGTCTGCATATGTATCTTTCCCGCTCATCTTTACCTTGACGATAATCCTAGTCGGAATCTCGTCCCGCAACTCTCCTGCTAGTTGTGTCCTCGCACAGTGTAACTGTACTTG
>JBCNJP010014920.1:0-10374 GCA_039602395.1 Deinandra increscens subsp. villosa | reverse complement strand
TTGAAACTAATCCTCCCAACCTAATGGTGGGAACTACTGAGAAGACATCGTGGAAATCTGGTGATGGGAGTTTAGGGGACTTTACTACTCAAAGGAGCATATGCCTGACTTTTGTGACAGTAAACCTGAGGCGGGTTGTGGCTTCTGCGGTTTGGTTCAGCCAATGTATCCCCAGACATAGTTTTGTCCTATGGATGGCATGAAAGGGTCGGTCGATTACTGCGAACAGATCGGTTCCAGGAATGGGATGTGGGGGAGAGGAATCTAGCAATGTGTGTTTTGTAAATTGCAAAGATGATAGCCATACGCATTTATTCTTTGAATAGCTACTGCTCTCAGCAAGTTTTGGAATAGATTGAAGGTGCTCTCATTGCTTGAAAATGCTCCATGTTCACTATTGGGTTGTGCTAACTTTGTTAGTGCTACTCCTAAGACAAAATCTATCAGGGCTATCATACAGAGATTGATGTTTGCTGCTATGGTGTATTTTATATGGCAAGAGAGGAATTTGAGAACTTTTCAAGAAAGGGAAAGAAGTGTGGAAACATTGTGTATTCAGATTAAAGAAATTTTGAGATTAAAGCTATTGGGGTTAAAAATCAGAAAACTGCTATGACTATTAAAATGAGTAAAGTTTGGGGATTCAAGGTGTATGAGGAGCCTAACAATAAATATGGTCATCATGGTGCTACAAAATAAAGAGAATGGCTTGGGCCTGGGGGATTGAGTTTTTATGGGTTAGATCACAGAGAGAGTTACAAAGGAGCCATGCAGATTTTCTATTTACTTTACTGGTACTTCATAAAATTTGAGTGGAGTGGGGTTGTGGGTGGGATCATGGTTGGAATCATGCAATCTCTGGTAAGATTTTGGGGTCATGGGAGGGCTTTGGGCTGGTACAAATTGCACACACTACACCCATATTTTGCTGAGAGATGAGTGTAGAATTGGTGAGGTAGGATGGGTTTGTGGGTGCTTGGGTTGGGCCTATAAATATGATGTTGGGGACCTCAAACACCGATGGGTAGTCATCCAGCAACGTATGTTGCTTCTCTGCTGTTTATCTTCTTGTGTTGTGTCTTTCTTATGTTGTTATTATCATCTGTTGGTTATCTGGTTCACACTTGAGCTAGTAACTGATTCTTCCAGGATAAGAAGGGAATTGGGATGTTGGTGGCATGTTATATGCACCTATTCCTTTTGTAAACTCCTTTAGATATATAAGTTGGTTTTGGAGTTTTGGCCACATTCCTCTTTTCAACAAAAAGCTTTGTCACTGGTGCCTTTGTGTTTGAAACCTTAGACTGTTGAGTCTTCATTGGTTCTAAACACTTCTTCCCCTGAGACAAAGCTTGTTGCTTTTGCTTTTGCTTTTCTCCTGTCATCATTTTCTCCAACATACTAGTCCGTGGATTTTGCGGATAGTATGGTTGAAATGGTCTATTCACACAATTAGCAGCAAAGTGTCCTGGTTTTCCACATTGAAAACAATTCATGAGTCTAGGCCCATTGACATGACTACAAAGGTATGAGCGTCTTGGATAAGACGACTTCCATTCTGGCTTATCATCCCATTTGTGTATAACATGTTTTGTAGCTTTTTCCGGTTGTGTAATTAAACAAAATTGTTCTGATTTAGATTTGTTTGTTCTATTGAAAGTCGACACAACCTGGGGATAAGCAACAAAGTCCTTGGGCTTAGTCTCACGACCAACTTTGGTGTTAGGTACGCGAATTTTAAAACCATTAACTTTTTCATTGGAATCAGAAACATGTTTTGATAACAAAGATACAACTAACTGTTTTGACTTGGACTCTTTAAGTTCAGACACAGATGCTAGAACATCATCCTTAGGTAAATTGGAAATTAAACTACTAGACACATGACATTCATTGACTTTCAAACATTCAGCATCCTCCCCAGAAACATCTTCAATACCTACTTCATCTGCACATGAAACAAAGGTGTCAGAAGAACCAACATTATCGTTTAATGGTTCCTGGGATGGACCCGATTTACTTGTGGATGCCATTGTTTTGTTCTGATTACCCAAACCATAAGTCAAGTGTTTCTCATTTTCTAATTCCTCGATAGTCATAGGTTTCACACCAACCAAAACACTATCTATAGGAGGTCCTGCTTCATGCATTTCAGAATCAGTTCTTTCTACTTGATCTTCTTCATAGATTATACCTATTATGTCTCTAGAGACAGGTTGAGGAACATCTCCCCTCTTTCCCATTAACTTTTTTGAGAGTAAAGGTTTACGTTAGGATCCCCGACTTTCAACCTTTTCCGATCAGGTAATCTTCTCCTTTTATCTCTTTCTTTTCTTTCTTTCTGACCATGACCTGCAAGAAAATCTGATCGGAAACCATGGTCAAAAAGACCGGAATCGAGGACTTTCTCGATCAAAGATACCTGCAAAGCCAGGAACTTGAAACCTGCAACTTTACCGACGCCGACATTGCTTCCTTGTTGTCGTCCGGTCTTCTTCCTCCGTCTGCTGAAATCAGGCCTTTCGATAGGAGGCTTAGGTCGGATTTCTGTTTCGCAACCTGGGTCTGCTTCCCATTCACCCCTTTTTTCATGGGGTTGTCCTATCCTTTTACCGGTCTTATGGCCGAGTTCTTTGAAGCCACTGGCCTTTCCTATGCCCAAACTCTCCCCATCGTATGGAAAATCCTGGGCACCCTAAACCGTCTCAACAGGGAGTTTGATTCCTTGATTGGGTTACCTGAACTAGCCCTAGGCTATGAACTAAAGTCCCACAGTAGCAATCGGTTCTTGTTCAAGGCTCTGAACAAGGACATTCAACTGATTCCTCGGGCTTCTTTTCATGAGGATTGGAAGGGAAAATTATTTTTTGTCAAGAGATCAACCATCCCAGGAGGAATGGATCTTCCACTTAGGTGGGGAGTAGAGGGTAGTGTTAGGGGTCGATTTCAGGATGCTTATAGAGAAGCTGCGCAATACTAGGAATCTCACTACGATTTGTGAATCCCGTCCAGTCAGGTATCCTGAAATTTTATTATCGACTAACCCTTATTTTTGCCATGTGCTTTATTTGTTTTCAGGAACGTTATGGGACCTAACCAACTCCTGAAGACTCGGTCTAAAACTAACTGGCACGTGGAGAAGTGGGTCGCATCTCCCTTAACGGTCAAGAGAAGTGGAGAAAGAGGATCCCGGGAATCCCGGATAGTTAGTTAGTTGTTATTTGTTATATAAACGAGGACTCGATCAATAGGAACACACACAACACATTCACACTAGCTTGTTTACGAATACAAATCATTGTAACACTTAGCTTTGATCGATCAAACCTCCAACCCGTTGTAACGAATTGCTCGATCATTAATAATATTGACTTGGTGGCGGTTTTCCAGCCGGCACCCGAGGTTTTTATCCAGGATTCCTAGAGGCAACTCGAAGGATTCTGGAGTTTTCCTCGCTAAATCCTTGTGTCATCATCCTAGCTTGGATTACTTGCTCATTTGATCGTTAAGCACTCTACCTCACAATCTAAGTTTGGAATACAGGATTCCTAAGTGAATTTTTGACCAAAATAGTTTGGCGTCCACCGTGGGGCAAGTGGTGCTTAGTCTTACCAAAATCCTATATCTCCTTCGCTTCATTCGATCTCCAATCCCAAAGATGTCAAACCCACAGAAATCCGTTTCGGCCTCTACCTCGTCCTCCATTCCTCCTCTTCCTTCCGCTCCAGGAAGCCAGAAGAAGACTATGGACCGTCAGAAGAAAGTGGACGAGAAGCCGAGAAAAACTGACTATCCTGTCTTTACGGGATCCCAGGTTCAATCTGTTGATCCTGTTATTACTAATAATGATTTGTTTGCTTTGATTAGGCAGGTGAAAAATCAAATGGATCAGCAAGAAAAGACCAATCAAACGGTGATGAAGGAGATTGAAGAGCTTAAGAAGTCCAAGAAACCTGTGGAGGAACAAAGTCCCCTATTTCCCAAGCATCTTGACTTCAATGCTTCAAGATCCTCAGATCCATCTCTGTCACACCCCCAAATTAACCACTAACGGAGTTTATACCGTTAAGGGGTGCGACCAGACCAGGACCACAACCATTAGTTACAAATACTAAACGAATCAGAGTTAGTCCAAAGATATATCATAAATAAAGTCTCAAATTACGCAGCGGAACAAAATATCATCTTAGCACTAACCACGTGCTTTACAAATCAGTGTTTTAAATTCCCAATTAAGTTTAACTAAAAATAAAAGTCTTCACGTGCTATGCCAACCCGCTCCGGACACTCCTCAGCGATCTGCAAAAGTTTAAACCACGCAAGTGTCAACCTAACGGTTGGTGAGTTCACAGTGGGCTTGTCACGCAGTGGCCCGGTCTAATAATCATAATCGTGTCAATATATACTTATGTATATTTGTTTGTGAAAAGCAATGCTTAGTAATATCCATAATCATGGTTCTGTGGTTTAGTCAAAGTATTGTCCGTAACATACGTTATCGGGTATGAACTAGTTTTGTATAGTTAAAGTGCTCAACCGATATCGCGGGTAGCTAATCCGTTGTTCCATGCACTAAGGAAGTTTGTACCAAAGCTGACTATTATTGTAGTGGCCGTGCCATCAGGTTTTGCGGACCTACGTCATCGCGGATTTGCCTCCCCCGTGTCCTCTCGGGATCACGGTCAGATAGGCTGATATTGTACCTCCGTGCACTCCCCGTGCCACGGGGCGGAGTTTGTCAAACTCCAGTAGATCTACCCAACATCCCCTCGCTTTACAATTAATGGTACAATTTAGTTGAGGACTTTTAAGTTTCAAGGCATCCTTAGAAATCATGTGATATCATGTGGTTTAGACTTTAACCTACGCTAGCCATATTAAAAAGGTTTACCGGATTCTCATGAATCTCAAAAGTGTTTTCAGTTTCGTTTCAGAAATAGTTGTTTAAGTAATTCACAAGTGCTTCCCATAAAGCACTTCAAGTTCATCAAGTGGGTGCCGAGCACTCCAAGTTTTCAAGTTCATCAGGGAGGTGCATAGCACTCTCGAAGTTGTCAGCATTGTTTTTCATTTAGTTATTCGGTGTGACCCAAACGGGTTCACGGTAATCTGGTTAGTGACACTCACCTTGGGTTGCACTGCTACACTTGCTATATAATCCAAGTTTGCTTAACGAAGACCTATGAACACGTTTAGGTCTTAAGTATTAGTTTTGTGTCTAATCTTTACTTAACGTCACTATGGCCCATAACATAGCACGTTGAGACTATGACTCGACATACCGACACACGACACCGATGGTTGATCATAAACAAGGGTTCATATACATCAGAAATCAAAGCACGTATCATCATGGCATAATCATATGAGTCATGGCATATCATTCAAATAGATTGCACAAGTTTGGATTCTGGTTACAATTTCGCTAGCAGTTTCGCTAGGCAGTTTCGCTGTGTGCACGGGCAGCACTTTCGCTAGGCAATACCCGATGACACAGTTTCGCTAGGCTAGTTTCGCTCGAAACTGTTGGCACAGTTTCGCTAGCCTAGTTTCGCCCGAAACTGGTTTGAACTTTCGTTCAGGAAATTTCGCTCGGTAGTTTCGTTCGGACAGGTCTGGTTGGTTTACCCGGCGACACTACAGTTTCGCTACATAGTGTCGCTGGATGAAGATATACATAATTTCGCTAGGTAATTTCGCCCAGAGAACAGTGCAGTTTCGCTGGTCGCGAAAAACTCACAAATCAGCCTAAAAATCAATCTAACAGCTTTCATATTTCATGTAATTCAATATCTAGCATGCATAATCATTTACCAACATAAATCAGTAAGCTTTAACACCTTAAACATGGGTTTTCATCATCAAATCACCAAAATACATTTAAAACCCTAAATGACCTAATCTAGCATGAATTTTCATTATGGATGGATTTCACACGTAAAGTTACAAACTTTATAATAGATCTAGCATCCCTAAGTAACATATCAAGAGATCAGGTGATTACATGAAGATTCAAGCATGCTTTTTAAGAAAACACATAGAAAAGCATAAATAAAGGTTTTTGAGACTCACGATTTGATCTAGGATCCAAATAGATGTTGTCTCGAGGCTGAGATGGTGTTTCTTTGGTGGTTTTCTCGGCTGACCAGATTCCAGGAGAGTGAGTGTGTGTGTTTGAGAGAAATGGTGCAACAAATGAGACAACTAGGGTTTTATGTTATTATATATCAGGGGCTAGTTTCGCTGGCTAGTTTCGCTGGCCAAGCGAAACTCACGCTGAAATCAGGCCTTTCGATAGGAGGCTTAGGTCGGATTTCTGTTTCGCAACCTGGGTCTGCTTCCCATTCACCCCTTTTTTCATGGGGTTGTCCTATCCTTTTACCGGTCTTATGGCCGAGTTCTTTGAAGCCACTGGCCTTTCCTATGCCCAAACTCTCCCCATCGTATGGAAAATCCTGGGCACCCTAAACCGTCTCAACAGGGAGTTTGATTCCTTGATTGGGTTACCTGAACTAGCCCTAGGCTATGAACTAAAGTCCCACAGTAGCAATCGGTTCTTGTTCAAGGCTCTGAACAAGGACATTCAACTGATTCCTCGGGCTTCTTTTCATGAGGATTGGAAGGGAAAATTATTTTTTGTCAAGAGGTCAACCATCCCAGGAGGAATGGATCTTCCACTTAGGTGGGGAGTAGAGGGTAGTGTTAGGGGTCGATTTCAGGATGCTTATAGAGAAGCTGCGCAATACTAGGAATCTCACTACGATTTGTGAATCCCGTCCAGTCAGGTATCCTGAAATTTTATTATCGACTAACCCTTATTTTTGCCATGTGCTTTATTTGTTTTCAGGAACGTTATGGGACCTAACCAACTCCTGAAGACTCGGTCTAAAACTAACTGGCACGTGGAGAAGTGGGTCGCATCTCCCTTAACGGTCAAGAGAAGTGGAGAAAGAGGATCCCGGGAATCCCGGATAGTTAGTTAGTTGTTATTTGTTATATAAACGAGGACTCGATCAATAGGAACACACACAACACATTCACACTAGCTTGTTTACGAATACAAATCATTGTAACACTTAGCTTTGATCGATCAAACCTCCAACCCGTTGTAACGAATTGCTCGATCATTAATAATATTGACTTGGTGGCGGTTTTCCAGCCGGCACCCGAGGTTTTTATCCAGGATTCCTAGAGGCAACTCGAAGGATTCTGGAGTTTTCCTCGCTAAATCCTTGTGTCATCATCCTAGCTTGGATTACTTGCTCATTTGATCGTTAAGCACTCTACCTCACAATCTAAGTTTGGAATACAGGATTCCTAAGTGAATTTTTGACCAAAATAGTTTGGCGTCCACCGTGGGGCAAGTGGTGCTTAGTCTTACCAAAATCCTATATCTCCTTCGCTTCATTCGATCTCCAATCCCAAAGATGTCAAACCCACAGAAATCCGTTTCGGCCTCTACCTCGTCCTCCATTCCTCCTCTTCCTTCCGCTCCAGGAAGCCAGAAGAAGACTATGGACCGTCAGAAGAAAGTGGACGAGAAGCCGAGAAAAACTGACTATCCTGTCTTTACGGGATCCCAGGTTCAATCTGTTGATCCTGTTATTACTAATAATGATTTGTTTGCTTTGATTAGGCAGGTGAAAAATCAAATGGATCAGCAAGAAAAGACCAATCAAACGGTGATGAAAGAGATTGAAGAGCTTAAGAAGTCCAAGAAACCTGTGGAGGAACAAAGTCCCCTATTTCCCAAGCATCTTGACTTCAATGCTTCAAGATCCTCAGATCCATCTCTGTCACACCCCCAAATTAACCACTAACGGAGTTTATACCGTTAAGGGGTGCGACCAGACCAGGACCACAACCATTAGTTACAAATACTAAACGAATCAGAGTTAGTCCAAAGATATATCATAAATAAAGTCTCAAATTACGCAGCGGAACAAAATATCATCTTAGCACTAACCACGTGCTTTACAAATCAGTGTTTTAAATTCCCAATTAAGTTTAACTAAAAATAAAAGTCTTCACGTGCTATGCCAACCCGCTCCGGACACTCCTCAGCGATCTGCAAAAGTTTAAACCACGCAAGTGTCAACCTAACGGTTGGTGAGTTCACAGTGGGCTTGTCACGCAGTGGCCCGGTCTAATAATCATAATCGTGTCAACATATACTTATGTATATTTGTTTGTGAAAAGCAATGCTTAGTAATATCCATAATTATGGTTCTGTGGTTTAGTCAAAGTATTGTCCGTAACATACGTTATCGGGTATGAACTAGTTTTGTATAGTTAAAGTGCTCAACCGATATCGCGGGTAGCTAATCCGTTGTTCCATGCACTAAGGAAGTTTGTACCAAAGCTGACTATTATTGTAGTGGCCGTGCCATCAGGTTTTGCGGACCTACGTCATCGCGGATTTGCCTCCCCCGTGTCCTCTCGGGATCACGGTCAGATAGGCTAATATTGTACCTCCGTGCACTCCCCGTGCCACGGGGCGGAGTTTGTCAAACTCCAGTAGATCTACCCAACATCCCCTCGCTTTACAATTAATGGTACAATTTAGTTGAGGACTTTTAAGTTTCAAGGCATCCTTAGAAATCATGTGATATCATGTGGTTTAGACTTTAACCTACGCTAGCCATATTAAAAAGGTTTACCGGATTCTCATGAATCTCAAAAGTGTTTTCAGATTCGTTTCAGAAATAGTTGTTTAAGTAATTCACAAGTGCTTCCCATAAAGCACTTCAAGTTCATCAAGTGGGTGCCGAGCACTCCAAGTTTTCAAGTTCATCAGGGAGGTGCATAGCACTCTCGAAGTTGTCAGCATTGTTTTTCATTTAGTTATTCGGTGTGACCCAAACGGGTTCACGGTAATCTGGTTAGTGACACTCACCTTGGGTTGCACTGCTACACTTGCTATATAATCCAAGTTTGCTTAACGAAGACCTATGAACACGTTTAGGTCTTAAGTATTAGTTTTGTGTCTAATCTTTACTTAACGTCACTATGGCCCATAACATAGCACGTTGAGACTATGACTCGACATACCGACACACGACACCGATGGTTGATCATAAACAAGGGTTCATATACATCAGAAATCAAAGCACGTATCATCATGGCATAATCATATGAGTCATGGCATATCATTCAAATAGATTGCACAAGTTTGGATTCTGGTTACAATTTCGCTAGCAGTTTCGCTAGGCAGTTTCGCTGTGTGCACGGGCAGCACTTTCGCTAGGCAATACCCGATGACACAGTTTCGCTAGGCTAGTTTCGCTCGAAACTGTTGGCACAGTTTCGCTAGCCTAGTTTCGCCCGAAACTGGTTTGAACTTTCGTTCAGGAAATTTCGCTCGGTAGTTTCGTTCGGACAGGTCTGGTTGGTTTACCCGGCGACACTACAGTTTCGCTACATAGTGTCGCTGGATGAAGATATACATAATTTCGCTAGGTAATTTCGCCCAGAGAACAGTGCAGTTTCGCTGGTCGCGAAAAACTCACAAATCAGCCTAAAAATCAATCTAACAGCTTTCATATTTCATGTAATTCAATATCTAGCATGCATAATCATTTACCAACATAAATCAGTAAGCTTTAACACCTTAAACATGGGTTTTCATCATCAAATCACCAAAATACATTTAAAACCCTAAATGACCTAATCTAGCATGAATTTTCATTATGGATGGATTTCACACGTAAAGTTACAAACTTTATAATAGATCTAGCATCCCTAAGTAACATATCAAGAGATCAGGTGATTACATGAAGATTCAAGCATGCTTTTTAAGAAAACACATAGAAAAGCATAAATAAAGGTTTTTGAGACTCACGATTCGATCTAGGATCCAAATAGATGTTGTCTAGAGGCTGAGATGGTGTTTCTTTGGTGGTTTTCTCGGCTGACCAGATTCCAGGAGAGTGAGTGTGTGTGTTTGAGAGAAATGGTGCAACAAATGAGACAACTAGGGTTTTATGTTATTATATATCAGGGGCTAGTTTCGCTGGCTAGTTTCGCTGGCCAAGCGAAACTCACTCTGTAAGTCAAAGGTTAAGCTAGCCGGGCGACACTATAGTTTCGCCCGGTAGTTTCGCTGGAACCCAAAAGTGACCAATTTACATTCTAAGCAAGATAAGCATGGTTCATGAATTTCACGCAATTACACAATTAATCAACAAACATGTGGCACATACATCCTCATAGAAACAATTCAATAAATAAACACATATGGACGGGTTCGGTGATCAACCAAAGGACGTGGTCGTATTCGGCCTAGTTAAGCATTAGTTACTAAGTTAACACTTATAACGTAACTAACGGAATTGTCTAACGGAAGTTAACCTTGGAATTCTCGGATGTCACAAT
>JBCNJP010014919.1:0-10377 GCA_039602395.1 Deinandra increscens subsp. villosa | reverse complement strand
TCAATGTCACACCCCTAAATTAACCACTAACGGAGTTTATACCGTTAAGGGGTGCGGCTAGACCAGGATCCACAACCATTAGTTACAAATACTAAATGAATCAGAGTTAGTTCAAAAACCAGTTATAAAGTAAAGTCTTATATACAAACGCAGCGGAATAAAATATTGTCTTAGCACTAACCACGTGTTTTACATAAACATTGTATTAAATTCAAATTCCCAATTAGTTTAATTAGAATAAAAGTCTTCACGTGCCATGCCAACCCGCTCCGGATACTCCTTAGCGATCTGCAAAAGTTTAAACCACGCAAGTGTCAACCTAACGGTTGGTGAGTTCACAGTGGGCTTGTCATGCATTGGCCCGGTCTCATAATCATAATTTGTATCAAGGTATACTTACATAGTATTCGTTTGCGAAAAGCAATGTTAAATGTTATTTCTCGGTTTATAAAGGAAATGTCCGTGACCTACGTCATCGGGTATGAACTAGTTTCGTAAAGTTAAAGTGCTCAATCGATATCGCGGGTAGCTAATCCGTTGTTCCATGCACTAAGGAAGTTTGCACCAAAGCTGACTATAATTTATTGTAGTGGCCGTGCCATCTAGTACTGCGGACCTACGTCATCGCGGTTTTGCCTCCCCCGTGTCCTCTCGGGATCACGGTCAAATAGGCTGATATTGTACCTCCGTGCACTCCCCGTGCCACGGGGCGGAGTTTGTCAAGCTCCAGTAGATCTACCCAACATCCCCTCGCTTTACAATTAATGGTACAATTTAGTTGAGGACTTTTAAGTTATAAGGCATCCTTAGAAAACATGTGATATCATGTGGTTTAGACTTTAACCTACACTAGCCATATTAAAAAAGGTTTACTGGATTCTCATGGATCTCAAAAATGTTTTCAGTTTCGTTTCAGAATTAGTTGTGTAAGTAATCCTCAAGTGCTTCCCATAAAGCACTTCAAGTTCATCATGTGGGTGCCGAGCACTCCAGGTTTTCAAGTTTATCAGGGAGGTGCCTAGCACTCTCGAGTTTGTCAGCATTGTTTTACTTTTAGTTATTCGGTGTGACCCAAACGGGTTCACGGTAATCGGGTTAGTGACACTCACCTTTGGTTGCACTGCTACACTTGCTATAATCCAAGTATTGCTTATCGAAGACCTATGAACACGTTTAGGTCTTAAGTATTAGTTTTGCGTCTAATCTTTACTTAACGTCACTATGGCCCATAACATAGCACGTTGGAACTATGACTCGACATACAGACACACGACACCGATGGTTGATCATAAACAAGGGTTCATATATATCAGAAATCAAAGTATGTATCATCATGGCATAATCATGTAAGTCATGGCATAACATTCAAGCAAATTGTACAAGTTTAGATTCTGGTCTCAGTTTCGCTAGCAGTTTCGCTAGTCAGTTTCGCTGTGTGCACGGGCAGCACTTTCGCTAGGCAATACCCGATGACACAGTTTCGCTAGGCTAGTTTCGCTCGAAACTGTTGGCACAGTTTCGCTAGCCTAGTTTCGTCCGAAACTGGTTTGAACTTTCGTTCAGGGAATTTCGCTCGGTAGATTCGCTCGAGCTGGTCTGGTTGGTTTACCCGGCGACACTGCAGTTTCGCTGCATAGTGTCGCTGGAAGGAGATATACATAGTTTCGCTGGATAGTTTCGCCCAGAGAACATGACAGTTTCGCTGGTCGCGAAAAACATACGGATCAGCCTAAAAATCAACCTAACAGCTTCCATTTTACATGCAATTCATTGTTTAGCATACATAGGCATTTACCAACATAAATCAGTAAGCTTTAACACCTTAAACATGCATTTTCATCATCAAATCACCAAAATACATTTAAAACCCTAAAATGACTAAAATGGCACAAATCTCTATCATGGATCAGCTTTACACGTAAAGTTATCAACTTTATGCTAGATCTAGCAACCCTAAGCAACATATCAGAAGATCAAGTGATTCCATGGAGGTTTGGTCATGCTTTTTAAGTAAAACACATAGAAAACATAAAAATGGTGGTTTTGGGACTCACGGTTCGATCTCCAAGCTTGATGGATGATGGTTCGGGGCTGAGATCTCGATGGCTCGGTGTGAATCTCGACTGACCAGATTTCCAGAGGTGTGTGTGTGTGTTTTGGAGAGAATGGTGCAACAAAATGAGGCAACTAGGGTTTTATGTTATTATATATCAGGGCCTAGTTTCGCTGGCAGTTTCGCTGGCCAAGCGAAACTGGCTCTGGTAGTCAGAGGGTGGGCTAGCCGAGCGACACTATAGTTTCGCCCGGTAGTTTCGCTGGAAACCTAAAAGTGACTAGTTTACATTTTAAGCAAGACAAGTACAGTTCATGGGTTGTCAAGCTATTCACAGTACTAAATCATGTATTTAAATCACGTTGCACATAATGGCAATAAATAAACAAACACATAACACATATGGACGGGTTTGGTGATCAACCAAAGGTCGTGGACGTATTCGGCCTAGTTATGCATTAGTTACTAAGTTAACACTTATAACGTAACTAACGGAGTTTGTCTAACGGAAGTTAACCTTGAAATTCTCGGATGTCACAATCAAATTCACTCAAAGCCATGGGTAACAATTCAAGATCAAATAAGGCATCATCTATTCTTAGTTGGCAACATCTAACAATTTCAGGAATGCTAATCTTCTGCCCACTAGTAGTTTCTACAACATAGGGACTATTCAACGCATGTATAGTACATTTCAGTTTGGGTAAACACGAAGTGGCCACAAAACTCCTATTAGCTCTAGAGTCAAACAATATACTAACAAACACATTATTCACAGAGAACATACCAGATATAACATCATCACTATTACGAGCCTCTTCAGCAGTCATGATAAACAGTCAAGGTTTACCTTTTAGACCTCCACCATCTCTGCCCCTGTTTTTGTCTTTGGCAGCATCCTTGGGTTTTGGGCAGTCAGCGATTTTGTGTCCTCTGTCACCGCAGTTGTAACAGGTAGCAGGCTTTGTGCACTGATTTGCAAAGTGACCAACCGTGTTGCACTTGTAACATGTAGGCCTTTCTCCCCTGTAGTCTCTGCCTTTCTCATCCCTGCCTTTCTTTCTATCTCCCCTACGATTTCGGTCACGGTCCCTTCTCTTTCCCTCAAACTTCTTACGGTGCCCTCACGATTCATCCCTTTTCCCAGATTGGCGGTTCCACTCATCACATTGAGTGCCAGTCAAATTCATGGCAGATTTCAAAGTGCGAGGTCGAGAAGCTCTCACATCTGCCCTGATTACTGGGCTCAAACCATACAGAAATCGACGAATCTGAGTTTCTTCCTCCTTTGCCATATGAGGAACAAGGTTCAGCAGCTCATTAAACCTGTTAATGTACGACATGTAATCTGACCCCTTCATCTCCAAGTGAATAAACTCATTTTCCAACTTCTCAGATTCATTTTCTGGCAAAAACTTTTCCAACACTAATCTGCGGAACTTATTCCAACCCATCGAGTAAGTTCTGGTCTTACCTCTTTTGTTCAGCTCCGCTTTCCACCAATTCAAAGCGGGTCCTTTAAATGATTGAGAAGCAAACTTGATTTTGTCTATCTCTCTGCACACTCGCTGATATCCAGCGCGCTTTCAACCTCATCTAACCAGTTTAGTGCCTCAGTGGCACTTTTGTCACCCCTAAAGATTCCTGGTTTACTCGCCATGTATGTCTTGTAGCTGCAACCCCTCTGGTATGCTTTTCGTTTCTCCTTTCGCTCTCTCTTTGCTTCGCGCTCCTCAAAGCCGTCAGAATCTGAACTGTACTTGTGACACCTCTTAGGCTCGCTCCTCAAGCTTGCAGAAGACTCTTCTCTAACCCTTTTACGCTTCTCAGACCTTAGCTTTCGGGAACTTGCGGAGGATTCATCTCTCACTATCTTGCGTTTTTCAGACTTAGATTTCCTATGATGGTTCGATTCGGTTCTTTCTTTAGTTCTGGATTTCTGTCCTTCATGTTCAACGTGTTTCTTACCCAGTCTTTTCTCCTGGGCAACTAAGTTTGGGAATGCAGTTGCAATCCCGTCAGCAATCAGTTTCTGGAACCTTTCTTCCTGCTCTTTTTCTCGCCTCTGCTCGGAGGTTAGAGGGTTTTCATCCACAATACGCAAGGAGTTGTCGTCATCTTCATCATTGCTTTGTTCAACAGTATTCTTTGGAATATCACCACCATTCTTGGGATCGTCAGTAGCATGACGTGTCCTTCTGGTAGTCCTGCTAGTAGTAGCCTTCGTCATTGGCTGAAATTTGGATGAAACGCCATTAGAATTCCCACAAAGGTTCAAATGGACTCTCACAAACGCAACTGTGATACGGACATAACTCCATAGGAGTTATTCAAACAGGGGAACAAACGCTTGCTTCGGTCTTGCCCCTAACAAGTGTGGACCAAGGAAAGCATAGCTTCGGTCCAAGTCATCGGGGATGCGCGGAGGATACCTATCGGATACACTCGGAACAGGGGGCTCACGAAACTAAGCAGTGTCATGACTATCAAGGGAAACAAAGGATAATGGAGTTCTAAGCAATTCCTACACATTAGGCAATCACTTACTCCTAGCCTCAACAAGCTATACAATCCCTAGTGCAATCGAATCCACAATCAACAAATCACAACAACACTAGGATTTATTAAACCACAATACCATAACAAGTCTTACACAACTTCCTAGCATAAGTACTATGACCACAATATCCAGATCACAATACATCAACCAGTAAAAGTACCATAACAACAACACAGATACAAGTCTGAAAGTACAACAGAACTACAACAAGTAAAAACAGCTGACAATCAAAACATATCCGAAACACAACCACAAGGTAGAATGATAAGAGCCACATCATCCACAATCATCAACAACGATCGATCCTCAGTGCCTCTTCTTCTTTCCAATGCCAAATCCCATCCTAGCTGCCTCCCCAATAGCAGTGGATGCCTTCGATAACATCTTCCTTGCCTCTGCGTTCTCTTGTGCAAGTGCGCAGTTCCGCTCCACGAGAGCGGCAACATCAGGGGAACTAGGTCCTGCGATCTCATGATATGGAGAATAAGGAAATGGGAAACCAGGACCAGAAAACGAAGAACGGTGAGTCTCAACATAGGGAACATATGGGGCATAGGGATAGGATGGCATCATATAAGGTGGGGGTGGTGGAGGATGAGCATAATATGGGTCAACTGGTGGGGGATACATGGGAACATCATCACTGTACGATCTCTGTAGCGCTGAGAAGGAGTAACGATCAGAAACAAGGCCTGGCTGTTGTGCCTCCATGCGTGCAGCAACATAGGGATCACGCATATCGTGGGCAAACGGTGGGTATGGTGGGGGAACAGGGTGTCCGGAAGCAATGGCGGCTGCAGTGGTGGCTGCTGTAACAATAGGAACCTCGACCATGGGCTCGGACTCGTCCGGGCTGTTGCTAACACCGGAATCATAGCTAGCGGGAGCGTAAGCTGGAGAGGAATAGACATGGTGCTCATGGTGCTGAGAATGATAGCTGACAAAATGGCCTGCTGAAAGTTCGATAACCAGATGGTTACCGGACTGCTGCTGATCCGGGGGCTCCTGCTGCTGTGGCGGCTCAACCTCATATGCCTGCTCCTCAGGTTCCTCGTCATCATCGTCGTCAAGATCCACGAGTGGGGCTGCTGTTGCTACGGCAAACCCGGCATCAATCTCCTCCTGAGTCAGTTGGATCTGTGCTCCTCCCGATGCGGCGTGTTCCGACTGAACGCTGAAGGAGATACGGCATAACCCGAAGAATCGGGGCTCAATGGAATAACCGGTCGGCTGGGACCTGCTTCCACCTTCTTCTTGCCTTTTCCGCTGGATCGGGAAGATGAGGATTTGCTTCGACCGAAAACCATGCTTTCTTCAGGGTACCTGTCAAGTTGAAAGTCAGTACAATATACAAGATATCAAATCTCCCATGCATGCCTAGGGTACCATTACCTTAACTCACACTAAGGACGATGTGTCCTATTACCCAATGCAAAAAGACACAAGGATGGACTTTCGGCTTATGTTGGTCTGCTAGGATTCGGCAAGTCTTAGTGTACCTGTGGGTAGGAATGGCAGTCTGCAGTTCTGTAACTACTACCGACCTTACACTAATCCTTGAGATCCTCCTAACACACAAACCTTCACCTAGGTCCAAACAAGGGAAGACTATCAGCTTTCGTATGCCTACTAGGGTTCACTGAGTCTTAGTGCACCTATGGGTAGGAATGTTAGGTTGCAAAGCTGAAACTACCACCGACCTTACACTAAACCTCAACTACTCCCTAGCACACAGACGTCCACCTAAGTCCTACACTTAGAACCGAGCTTAGCCTTAAAGTTCTTTCTTAGAGGTTCAAGCTTAGAGGCTCTAAGAGTCACCTAATCTGCTGGAACCTTGGGCTCTGATACCAACCTGTCACACCCCGCCCTGCCGCGCCCTGCCAGGCGCGGGGGAGAGGAGAGTGGGACCGGCCGCCCGTATCAGAACACGCGGAAGCAAACAGATAGATGCAAGATCATAATGGTCAACACACATAAACAGACGACCCATCCAATACAAAATCAAATACAAACCATAATGGACTTATGGACTTAATATGTTAAGTCTTAAGTGATACACATCAGTCTACGCCCAGGCAGAACCTAAGGCTACCAACACGGTCAAAGGAAAAAGACAACAATAACAAAGGATAGTCATGACGGGGAACAAATCCCAAAATCAACCAAATCAACCCCAACGGGTACAAAACCCAACTCCTCCCTAACATCCAAACGTGACATCCACCCAAAGCTTTACTTACCTGCACATGAACCAAAAATACGTCAACAACAAAAGTTGTTGGTGAGTCGTAGCGCGTTTGACTCAAATCCAAGTTTCCACAAATCAAGTAACAATATTGTGCCTGTCATAAATTCCTATGGTTAAACCAGCACTCCGGGGGTACGATCCTATGGCCGCACGCCTCCCTTTGTGGACTAGGCATATACGCCATCACCCGACCCCTAATGGATCCAACAAACGGGTATGAGACACCTTGATCTACCTCTACAGCTGTATTGGTGCAATATATGTCTTTGTGGCCTAACACTAAGGCCCAAATTAACCATACTAATCAACATGAACGTCTCGTAACATGCGAGTTTAAATTTATAACATGGTAATAAATACCTAAGCACAGTAACAAACAAACAAGCAATAGTTTGACATGGTTCATGTACACCCCAGAACGTTAAAAAGTTAAAGTAGGGGAAAAGCTATCAACTCACAGATATCAAATGGTGGATCAAGCAAGCGTCACAGGGCACGAGAATCCAAACGTCCAAGTGTATCACAATGGCAAGTCTATTATAATGATATATACATAAATATATCAGAACCTATCCGCAATTATATATGCTCGAGCAATTGGTAGCAACAATCCATAAACAAATGGGAGGTTTAACAACACTCCCAGGAACATACCGAGCGGACAACAAACACCTAACGAGATCATAGGGCCCCAACCGGGAAGTACAATATCTATACTGGAAACAATTATGCCCATACTCGTAAAAATAATCAAACCGGGTCGCTCGATATTTCCCAAAACACAAAACAAACAAAATCACTAATTCTGGTCACAGAGTCGATGCGGGCCGCAATGGTTTACTGGCCAAGCGATGCACCGCGCAATGGGTCAGAAGTACCCGGCAGATTACTGGGGGTGATGCGGGCTGCAACAGGGTCATCCAAATGCGATGCACCCCGCAACGACTATTTTGTCTTTTAGTGACATTTTTCAATTTTGCATTTTTAGCTCGTTTCGACAACGGGGTTTCGTTCCCAACACTTCCAGTAGCAAAATATCAAAAATTTAGGCACTGAGGCCCTATCCAAACAAAGTTATAAGTACCGGTTTGTCCCAACTTTTCCGAAAACATTTCTTTACACAACTATCAATAAACTGTCCTAAATTTATTTTAATGACCAGTAGGCTGCTCGAATCTTCTGGGTGTTCATATAGACTCAATATAATCCAAATATCTCGGTTTTCGGGTCCAAACACTAAAATACAACAATGGGTCTCCACCCCCAATGACCAAATCCTCATCTTATGACATTTTTGCCACTGAGGTTGTCGGGTTTCACTGACCACAACTCACATATGCAATCTAAACCCGAGATAATAATCATGCATGCATTAACTAGTTGTACCTTATGCAATAAAGCTTGTACTAAGGCAAATCCAAGCGGGTCTTCACTTCTCTAAGGTTCTTGATCACTCCAGAAGCTGAATCCACCCTTGCATGCATCATCCATACCAGAATTTGAGGTGGGTTTCCTCAAAAACACGATCTAAACCAAAACCAAACACAATATCACCTTGTTTCACCATGGAATTGTTCCCACAAGCCTTAGATCACCATGGATCGGACATGCAACACCATCTGGAGCATCAACAACTACTGATTAGTAAATAACCCATAAGAAACTAAGCTTGAAATGGTGAAACAAAAGAACAAAATGCTTACCCGAGCTTCGTGTGTCTCGAAAATGCCTTATCCTTGATCACCAAAGCTCCCACTGGCCGGACTTGAGCTCCACAGGGGTTGAGAGGACGAAATGAGAGAGTTTTCCCCAAGTTAAACCGTGCAAATGAGCAGAATTGGGGAAAAACTCGTTTTTATAGACCTGGGGATCAATGCGGGCCGCATCGGATTACTTCAGCGGGCGATATGTCCCGCATTGCCTTCAGGATATCTCGCGTATCTTTTCCGGGTAGCGCACCCGACCTGGCGACCCGCCACTCGATGCGGGCTGCATTACTTCAAAAGAAACATAATGCGCCCCGCATCATTCCAGAAAAGAAAAAAAAAGTTTTCCCTTTTTATTTTTCTTGGAAAAATCCAATCCGATTCTCGAGGTTTATCCCCTTACACTCTTTGCCCGCATCATCTAATGGAATAGGAACTGCACCCACAACTCCCCTTTTCCAATAAAGTGACGACATATTTGTTCAAGGATCATATGGACAACTTGAAACATGCATAAACATGGTGAATTCGAGGGAATTTAGAACAGTTATTAAAACTTGCAAGTACCTGACAATCTTAGAACAGTTATTAAAAACTTAATTGCTTAGTTAGTGGCTGACAATCTTCTCCTCTAAATGCTAATTAAAAACTAAATGGATAGATACTTCTAGAAAGGCTCCAAATTGGGGTTGACAGAGGATGAAACCTGTTGTAAGTGTAATTAGTAAAAGTAGATGTAAGTTTTATTTTCAATGCGTACATAATCTGTGATCATATTTAAAATAAGTTATTCATAGAAGATGATCTAGAAATTTGGCAAAAAGTCTTTCAAGCCAACTTGACCTGTCACACCCCCAAATTAACCACTAACAGAGTTTATACCGTTAAGGGGTGCGACCAGACCAGGACCACAACCATTAGTTACAAATACTAAACGAATCAGAGTTAGTCCAAAGATATATCATAAATAAAGTCTCAAATCACGCAGCGGAACAAAATATCATCTTAGCACTAACCACGTGCTTTACAAATCAGTGTTTTAAATTCCCAATTTGTTTAACTAAAAATAAAAGTCTTCATGTGCCATGCCAACCCGCTCCGGATACTCCTCAGCGATCTGCAAAAGTTTAAACCACGCAAGTGTCAACCTAACGGTTGGTGAGTTCACAGTGGGCTTGTCATGCAGTGGCCCGGTCTCATAAATCATAATCGTGTAAACGTAATTCTTACGTACAATTCATTTATGAAAAGCAATGTTTGTGATAACCAAAATCATAGTATTGAGGTTTAGTAAAAGTATTGTCCGTAACCTACGTTATCGGGTATGTACTAGTCTTGTATAGTTAAAGCGCTCAACCGATATCGCGGGTAGCTAATCCGTTGTTCCATGCACTAAGGAAGTTTGTACCAAAGCTGACTATTATTGTAGTGGCCGTGCCATCAGGTTCTGCGGACCTACGTCATCGTGGATTTGCCTCCCCCGTGTCCTCTCGGGATCACGGTCAGATAGGCTGATATTGTACCTCCGTGCACTCCCCGTGCCACGGGGCGGAGTTTGTCAAACTCCAGTAGATCTACCCAACATCCCATCGCTTTACAATTAATGGTACAATTTAGTTGAGGACTTTTAAGTTTTCAAGGCATCCTTAGAAATCATGTGATATCATGTGGTTCAGACTTTAACCTACGCTAGCTATATTAAAACGGTTTTTCCGGATTCTCATGAATCTCAAAAGTGTTTTCAGTTTCGTTTCAGAAATAGTTGTTTAAGTAATTCGCAAGTGCTTCCCATAAAGCACTTCAAGTT
>JBCNJP010014918.1:0-10379 GCA_039602395.1 Deinandra increscens subsp. villosa | reverse complement strand
TTTAGGTGTGACCTACCCCAATGGGGTTTAAAAGGGTCCTATATACACTATAAAGAGAGCATGTGCATGTAAACACATGGTATAAACAATCACCACACCAAAATCAGTAAACTCTTCCAAGTGTCCCCTTGAAGTTCGCTATGAACTGTTTAAGTTTGCTAAGTCCTACTCCCAAGTTTGCTAAGTACAATTCCAGTTCACTAAGAACAATTCCAGTTCGCTAAGAACAATTCCAGTTCGCTAAGAACAAACCAAGTTCGCTAAGCACAAGTTCGCTACGAACAATCTAAGTTCACTAAGGCCAAGATGGAGTCCACTTAGAAGAAATTGAAGTCCGCTAGCCAGAAGTCTGCAAAGAAGAAATCAAGTCCACTAAGAAGGAATTGCAGTTCGCTAAGGCCAAAAGTCAAGTTCGCTACGAGTAAAAAAGGTAAGTTCGCTAACTTTGCTCTTAGAGGACTTCAGACTCAAAATCTCAAAATTTCTAAGTCTTTATGAAAGAAAATGTTTTCACCAGTATACAAATCCTATACAGACATAAAACAAAGGATTCTAAGTGAGGATCGACTTCGGCACGTGGGGCCATACTTTTGGGAATAAGTTGTAACCAAAGCATTTAAAGACATTTACAGTTCAGAAAACACTTTTGAGAAGCTCCGGTAAGCTGTAACCAATGGCTCTGATACCAATCTATCACACCCCTAATTTTCACTAACGGAGTGTAACCGTGTGGGGTGTGATCCAGACCAGGATCCAAGTCTTTAGTTACAACCAAGCCATAAATAAGAGATAAAATATTCATATAATTATTTTTTACAAAACAGAGTTTAAATGGCAATTCAGTGGAAACATTTAAAGATTTACAAAGTTCTAGTTTTGCAAAAGTAGGTACTGAAAGTGTTTAAAATACATTTCCCAAAGATTTTATAAAGAGAAGTATTGCCAACCCCCGCGCCTCCAAGATCCTCTAAACGACCTGAAAAGAATTCAACAGTCAAGTGTCAGTCAAAGCTGGTGAGTTCACTAAAGCAGTCTACACTTTACCCTGTAGACCAAGAATGTATACGAATAATGAAAGACCAATTCGTAAGTTATAATTGTAAGTTTCAACTAATATCCATATTGTTAGGTAGCTAGCATATGCCTATGTTCACCTAAAAGTTCGCGACCGAAGATGACTATGCGACACAGGTATTAGCCTGTACGATTTGCCTTCCCCATGTCTTCCCTGATCACAGTAGTTTTAGGCTAACATTGTTCTCAGTCCCACCGCTAGTCCGGAGGGTGCATCTTGTGCATCGCTGAGCGGGGGTGTCAATCCCCAGTAGTACTACTCAACATTACCTCAGTATTCATTATTAACGGCTCGAGAAAGTAAGAACTTTTTGTAATAAAAAATTCATTTCCGCAAAACATGTGATATATGTCGGATAATTACTTATACATACAAAATACCTTTTTCATTGCATTGCCACCCTTTACGGGATGCAACTAGTTGTGTGTTATCATCCTCAACCGGATATAACTAAATGAAGTAAGTGAACCTCACCTTAGGTTGCGATGGTACACAACACTTGTCTTTAAAGGTTGGTTTTGAGTGACCTATTTTTATGAATACGGTCTAACGAAGTTAGAGGTTGTTGCCAACACGAATTTCTTATCAATAACCAATTATGTTATCATGCATTCACCTTAGTCCTAAAACCTTAACACAAGTCCTAAACATGTAGGAGAACATAGATGCAAATTTCCAAGGCAAAATGCACAAATGAATAGTTCACATTAAAACCACTTAACACACCATCTGTACACATGCGTAATTTGCTACACATTTGGAGTTAGGTTCTAAAACTTTAAAACGCATACACTACCCAACACTCTATACATGTTGGAAAAAGAATCAACCCAAAAGGTTAAGTATTGATTAAGTTATGCGCATTTAAAGTTGGCTAAAAATCAGTTTTTTGTTGTTCGACAAAGTAGTGAAAGTAGACTTGAAAAATTCATAGCTTGATCAAAACTTGTGGTTTGCTTACCAAATCTTCCAGATCATAGTTTTAATATATAAAAATCTTTTCATATAAAAATAACTTCGTTAATACCCGAGAATCATGCCCAACAAAATTGCATAAGTTTACTATAGCTGAATTTTTGACAGCCCTGCACACCTAATTTACATAGAAATTTACTATGGAAAAACAATCACCTGTACAAGACGACCCAAATTTTCTAGCAAAATCTGTCCCAAAACGGGTCATTGTAAACATTTCATTTAAAAGGTTTTGCTTAACAATCTCATCTTCAAACTTTTTGTAGAGCTTTGTAATACCATAAAAAAATATTTAACCTAAGATTTACAGCCCTCATAATACTCAAATGATGATCATAGAAAATCAAAACGCGAAACTTGTATAAAAGCACATACACCTAAATTTCATGTTAAACAACACAAGCTTTAACAAGAACATTACATGAAAGATTTACCTAAAAAATACAACCCCTAAATCGACCCATAATGAACCCCAAATCCTCATTTAACTTATCTTAACATAAAACATGATTCATGAGCATATCTACACACCAGTTTGTACATAAATTCAAGACTAACACATGCATTCAGCCAATTCAAGTTAGGAAATTTTAGGGCTTACTAAGTGAAGAGAAGAAGGGCGGATGATGAATATGAGGTGAAATTGAAGCTTATCCTAGTCTTCTTGATGTTTGATTGCGCTCCTAAACTCAAAATCTTGCTTGCTTGATGATGGAATTTCAAGAATTTTGAAGAGTAGATGTGTGTGTGTGTGTGTGTGTGTGTTGAGCCGTGAAGAACAATGAAAATGCTGATACCACTTGAAAATGCGTGAGCATCGGATCGTCTACTGGATCTAGCTATTTCATATACGAAACACGTAATTAAGAGTTATTTTATTGATCGAAAGAACAATTACAACTCATAAACACTTAGAACAGAGACTCGGAGAAACACCATGGAAAACACACACTTAAGCTATGATCTCCCTTGATCAGTACTCGATTACAAAGCACAAACTTCTATATATAGTCGTTTGTCTTGATCTTCATATTGTCTTGACTTGATACTTCATATTGGCAGCTGTCCTTTGTCTTGATCTTCATATTCTCTTGACTTGATACTTCACACGACGCACAGATTATGTATCAACAAACTCCTCCTCGGCGTGTGTAGTATCTTTAACATCATCAAAACTGTATCTTCAATCAAACTCCCCCTAAAGTGTAGAATCCGCTCGTCCAATGAAATAAATCTTCGAACAAACTCTTCCTCAACTTGATCGTAGCTTGATCTTGAATACTTGACAATGTCCGGTGTACCTCTGTCTCTATCAGCAGTTTCAGAAGACTTGAAGTTATGATATCTTTCACTTTAGCAACCTGCTCAAAATTTAAATAATCTCGGCGCAAAACGTCTCTTCAAGAATCCAAGGTATGATTTTGTAAATTTGAGTTGTATCACATGTTGATTAGATCGAAAATAAAACAGATACAAATTCTTTTTGGCTTTTAGAAAGTTTATATCAAAACAAACCTAAAATCTTTTTGAATTATCAAAATTATGCTAAAACACACCAAAAATGTTTTTGTACTTTTCCAAATTGAAATGAAATTGCAATACAGAATCAAACACTATTTTTGGTATAAGAAAGATCACTATATGGGATCATATTGAACTTGACGCACTGAACTACACTTCAATTTCAACTAATTGAAGCACATAAGTCATGTTGATTGCCGTTATTATTTTGTCCATTTTAAAATCAGGCAAAATCATACTCATAACATCTGGATATGTTAAGGTATTGATTACATTTTTCTTTGACCAGTGTATCCCACACTATCAGACATATTCAGACTTTTTCTTTTTCTTGTGAGATTACTTCTTTTTCTCGTTTGATTACACTTGTGATTATCACAAAGCATAATATTTTCATGATATTGTCAACTGTGTTCCATGCAAAAAGAAATAAGAATGTTAAATCGTCTACCTCGAGGTCGATCTTTCGATACGCTGATAAGGCCTCAGATTTAACAAAATAAGAAAAATAAAACAAGTTGAAATTGTATAACCAAACAAAAACACGGTCGATCTTGTAGGATTGTTAATAGTTATGATTAAACTAAAACAAAAACCCTCTACTTGTAAATATAACCCTGCGGAATTGAAGTTATACTTCACTTTACTCTAGCAGATTTAGTTCTCTTGTATTAGGTAGTGTTTGATTTGCATAAGTATAGTAACAACGAAGTAAGAAATACTCGGCACTATTTGTATTAACTCAAAGTTACACTATTACAAGGTGATCAAGAACCGTGTGTAAAACTAAGAACTAACTATGCTATATATAGTGTAGATGAGATCAATGACAACCATTAATCTCAAACGATCTAATCTAAACCGTTTAATACAAAGTCAAATATAAACTACCAAAAGCATAAACTTCGACAATTGGAATAACTTGCGTGTGATCAGAATCATACTACTTTTGGAGAGCGGCTGGGGTCGATTTAGAAGCAAACGAGAAGCTTTTACAGGATTGGACTTGCTGAAAAGACATCTCAGGAAAAGTCCGGTTGAACTCATTGTCTGGTGGATAATCGAGTTCACCCAGAATATTCACTAACTAACAAAATTGCTTCTTCCGCTTGAACTCCCAGTTCCACATGAAGTTGAGAATTCCGCTTCAACTTCAACTTCAGCCGGAACTTAACAAAAGTAGATTTCAGCCGGAAATCTCCTAAGCGAAAAATTACTTACAATCTCCCCCTAAGCTGATGCTATCAAATTATTCTTTACTTCAAAGTTTATCCTTAAAATTGAGTTGTACCCAAAAATTCTTCTCCTTGACCTACTTGTCAAGAGACTTGATGTTGGCATCTGGATTTTGAGCAAGCTCTTTAGAGTTAGTTTTAGTCACCTTCACATGTTTGAATGTTACCCAATCTCTTCTTCTTCCCAAATGATAAATTTGATCTCACTAATAGACTCTTCTTCTTCTTCAACTGAGTCATCATCTAAACTGCTTCTGTAGAGCATTCCACAATCTAGCACAGTTGATTCAATGAGAAGCCTTAACTATGTGCTCAGCTCTTGAAGGACTTAGAATTTCTCTAAGTTTCAGAATGATGTCAGTCATTTGTAGTCCAGTTAGAAGTGTAGTAGCCTTGTGAGCATTCACTACTTGGGTTGTCCCATTTGCTAATTGGAAGGAGAAATCAAAATTTTCTTCATTTACTGTCCACCCAATAATTTTTTTCTTTCTGGGTAGCCCTTTCCTTCTTTTGCTTTGATCTTTCTTCCTTTTGGCATGCAACATCTTCCTCTTTTTCAATTTCCTCTCTTTCATCAGAATCACTTGTTGATTCTTGCACAACAGGTGCTTTGCCTTTTCCAGAGGATGCAGAGGGGCCAGGTTGAACTTTAGTAGGTTTGGTAGGAGGGGTAGGAGCATTGGTAGTGGCTGATGGTTCTCTAATGGTGAGTAGAGGTAGGGAAGTTTGAGATGGTGGTTTATTAGCTTATGGTGTGGGGCTTGAAGGTGGAGTAGTCGGGAAAATATCAGAGAAATCAATGGTAGGTGGAGGCTTCTTCTTAAGGGGGACAATTGGTGTGAAATTGTATGTTATGTATTTTGGGTTGGCAAGTTTGGTGGCTACCTTTTTAGAGATTGAAGGTAGTTTGTAGGGTATGATAGCAAATGACTGTGGAAATGATGGAACTATTGTAGGTATGGGGTTTGTATATAAAGGAAGGTGGAGGTTGCATATCTGCATCATCAGCAAGCTCAGGTTTAACATTTAAGTTAGATGATGTACCTGAAGTGAATTCTGAGAGTGCAGGAATCACTAGCTTTGGATTCACAGCAGCAGTATCTCCTTTGAGCTCATGAAAGATTTTGTCAATCAAGTTGCAAAGTTCCCGGATTTTCAACTGAGCTACCTCTTCTTCTGTTTTCAAATTCCTAACCACAAGAACCCTTTTTATTGTTAGAACCTATTTGTTAGCAACACAAACCTTTTGTTTTCGTATCTTGTAATTGATACTTCATTTTGTAATTGTCTTTGGATATGTACTTGGTAAACTTTGTTTATATGTTAGCGTACTTGTTATGCTTCTTAGAGGACTTGATTTACTCTTAGCGTACTTGTTTGATTGCTTATCTTAGCGGACTTGTTTAATCCTAGCGAACTTGTTTACTTAGTAGACTTGTCTTGTTCCTAGCGTACTTGATTTGTTCTTAACGAACTTGTTAGCGTACTTGTTCATGTTAGCAAACTTGATATTGCTTAGCGTACTTGTTAGCGAACTTGATATTGCTTAGCGTACTTGTTAGCGGACTTGCTGCTACATAGCGTACTTGTTAACGAACTTGTTAAGTGCTAGCGAACTTGATTTAACTCTTAGCGAACTTGTTGTCCTGATAGAATATTTTGCTGAATTCTAGATAATGATTGTGTTGTGCTCAAACATTCTTTTTGTCCTAGGCTCTCTTGTAGTATAAATACTAATGAGAAAACCCTATTGGGTACACTTCAAGGAGTATTTTCCTACAGAGAGCTTTTGTGTGTGTGTTCTTGGTGTTAGTGTGTGTTCTTGAGCTTTAGGAATCATCAATGGGTGAGCATCGACCATCACACATGATGTCCGCACTTGTGTGATGAATCATATGAGAACAACGTGCTCAAATTTGGTCCTGACAATTG
Source organism: Deinandra increscens subsp. villosa (assembly GCA_039602395.1). NCBI lineage: Eukaryota > Viridiplantae > Streptophyta > Magnoliopsida > Asterales > Asteraceae > Deinandra > Deinandra increscens. Next base: position 3,641 of record JBCNJP010014918.1, on the reverse strand, counting down.
GTATCAGAGCCTTGTTCTTAATTTTTGAAGGTTTTCTCAAAATGGAGAAAATCTCATATGAGTTGTTGATTTTGGATGAATTTGCTAGTTGTTTGAGTTGATTCTTGGTAGAAATCACTCAATAAACTCAATGCCATACTCAGATTTCTGAATATCTCATTCTAAATAGTCTGGTTTTTTATTTCAGCCATGAACATCGCATTTTTTATAAGACCTGTTCTTGAGAAAAAAATTTCAAACTTGTTTTTCTGTTGAATATCTATAAAAATTGATGATTGTCGAGGTTAAGACTACTAAAATCGAACCTAATGGCACTGATTTCTCTCAAAAACATCAAGTTTTGAAGATTTTAGAGGCTAAAAGTGGTGATTTTTGGTGTTCTTCACATAAACTCACTATTCCATCAAATTAGGTCATTTAGAGTGATTTTTGGAGTTCGTGACAGTTGAGTAATTTATTCCTACATGAATTTCGAAACTATTGATGATCTTAAACATTGATTTTGTCAACATTGATTTTTGAATTTGAATTTGCTCAAGAACAAGTTGTTCAAAATTTGGCTAAGATTTGGGTGTTTCCAAGCATTTTACAACTTTGCAAGTAAATGATCCGATTTCGACTCGTTTGACCCGTTAGCTTACTTTGTCTCAAAATTGACTAGTGTTGATCGTTTCAACATGTCGGATCACTTCACTCCTACCACACAAGGCAACAATAGGCCTCCTAAACTCATGGGGGCAAATGACTTCGATGATTGGAAGGCGAAATTCCTATCTTACTTGGAATTCGTTGACTTTGACCTGTTGACTTCTGTAGTCGAAGGTCCTGCTGTGTTTGAAGTGGAAGAGGCTGCCATTGCTGGCACTGCAGCTGCTGTTGCCGCTGGTGCTGATCCTCCACCTAAGAAGATGATTACCAAACCAAGAAACAAGTTGGATGCTGCTGAAAAGGTTCAATTAAAAACTGACATGCGTGCACTTGGGTGCATTAAGATGGCTATCAATGATGAGTTGCAATACCAATTTCGTTCTGCCACATCGACTCATGAAATCTGGGAAGGCTTGGAAAAGAAATATGAAGGCAACCCGGCTACTAAGGAAAGTAGATTGGATAAGATCAAGTTGGCGTTCAACATGTTCTCTCAGAAGCAAGGCGAATCATTTGAAACACATGTCATTCGATTCTGCCGCATAATCACTGAGATGACGACAAAGAACATCCGACCTGAAAACAGTGCCATCATCAAGAAGGTCCTTTAATCCTTTCCCTCAAGAGTTCGCTTCATATGTGACTTACTTGCTCGACAGTAATGATCTTTCTACTGCCGACTATATGGATATGATCGACATGGTTCGTGAGTATGAAGTACGAGCCGTTGAGCGCAACGGAAAGTCTCTCATGAGTGCTGTGACTGTTAGGAGTTCTTCAACTGCTCCCAATGCTGCGTTCATTGCTCCCGAACTAGATGATGAGTTCCAATTCTCTATTCCTTCAAGTCAAAGCCCACCTGCCACTACTTCTGTTCCAGCTGCTCCTCCAACTGAAGCTGTCATTGCTCCCGTCACCGGTCAGACTCCAAATGTGACTTTTGTGCAACAATCTCCAACTAGTTACTTCGTTCAACAATCATCTCCTGCATCCCAACCGAACACAAGCATGGATTCCGACTTATGCAGTGCTTTTCTAGCTTGCATGAATTCTCATATGTCCGGAAGTCTTGAGTCCATGACCGTCTGTCAAGAAGACCTTGACCAAGTTTCTGCTGATGATCTCGAAGAGTTCGATATCAAATGGCAAATGGGTATGATAGCTGCCCGAACTCGAAAGTTCTTCAAGAAGACTGGAAGAAAGCTTTTTCAAGCTCCCTCAAACACCAACATCGGCTTTGACAAGTCAAAAGTGCAATGTTACAACTGTCAAGAAATGGGTCACTTTACACGTGAATGTCCTAAGCCAAGGACGTGGAACGGGCAATCCAATTCTGGTGGAAGTAACCAAACTCATCTAAAGCAGGGTGGTGGTGTTGCCCAATCTTATCAGAAACAAGGCAGCTCGTCATTCCAGAAGCCACAAGGTACTAGCTCAAATGTCTCTCAACGAGGATCGTCATCTTCTCAACAACCACAAAGATCGGATGAAAGCAACAAGGTTTTGGTATCGCTTGAAGACTCAAACTACAACTGGACCTCCTCGTCTCAGAATCCGTCTTCTAGCCAGACCAACTATGCTCTTGTAGTGAAGGAAAATGATGGAGAGATACACGTGTCTAACACAATAGACCCTCTCTTTCCAACTAACTTCTGTTTAATGGCTGGAATTGATGATCTGACTGAAGACAATGCTCAAGACATTGGAACTGTTACTGGGGTGAGCTCATCTGAAGTTGAATCTGAGGCAAGTAAGAGGCTTGTAGAACTTCAACGTGAAACCATCCCTGATGAGGTAAAACTTGCTTTATGTTCTGATAAGTGTATTGAGGCTGTAGCTCGCTATCGCGCTTACAACCTTGAGTTGGTCGGTAAGGCGAAAGAGAGTGAGAGCCAAGTTGAGAAATTAAAAGAAAATGAGAAAGACTTTTTGATTAAGATCAAGTCTTTACAAGATGACATTGAGGTCATGAAGCATACGGAAACAACTCTAACAATTCAAATAACTGATCTTTTGGAAAAACTAACTTCTATGAGGACGAGCTATGCTCAGGCTCGAGAAACCATTGATTTGTTGAAATTCAATCCGACAACTCTTGGCAATACTGTTGGCCGTGATATTTTTGCTAGACTTAAAACTGGACTTGGCTTGACAAGGGAAATTGATGATAGTGCGGCAGAGCATCTGCTTAACCATAATTATTATAGAGTTCCCGAGTTAACCAAGATTAACTCAAAGAGTCACTTAATATTCATTAATCCTGAGTTGGTTCCAAGTGCTTTCGAAATCCAAAAGATGGAAGATCAGCTCTCTACCCACACGAGTGGATCTGATCTCCCACCAACCGATGTCGCACTTCACTTTGATGAAGCCAATTCTGATGTTTTAAAAGGTGTTGATACTAGTCTTTCTGAGACTCTGACTAAAGAGGCAGCTGAACATGTATTCCTTGATTTGTTGAAAACATCTGCCGTGGATGGTCAATCGTTCTTGTTTGATGACAACTACGAGATTTTAAAAACCACTGTTGCTCCAAAACGAGCTAAGACCACACGAAGGCGAAAGCCTAAGCAGAATTCCAACAAGGGATTCCCTAATCAGTCTGATGTGAATGAGGATGAGTTCAATCGTGCATTTGTAGAAATGGCACTCAAACATGGTAAGACTGTCATGCACACACAAGCGGGTCTTGTGATCACCGATGGTAAGGTGAAGTCTATACCAAGTGCCTCAACTGGAACTCACTCTACATCAACACCACATGCTGGGCAATCTTCTCAATCAAGCAAATCAAAGGCTACTGTTGAAAGTTCTGCTCCCACTAGAGCTGCATTGATCGTGGTAGAGCCTTCTGCTCCAATGACAGAAAGTGCTGAAGCTGTTGTTGTGGAAAAGAAGAAAAGAACAAGAAGAAGGAAAAAGAAGGTTATTACTAATGATAAGAAGACTCCTGTTGCTTCACCTGTTGACCCACATCTGTGGTTCCTGTTGCT
>JBCNJP010014917.1:0-10379 GCA_039602395.1 Deinandra increscens subsp. villosa | reverse complement strand
AAATGTCTACACCGTCACACACTCATTAAATATTACTACTTTGTGTCAAGGGAAACGGGTTTGAGGTTGGAGGTTTTAATATGAATATTTTGCTGAGTATGAGGTTTGAGATGAAGTTTTGTGTTTGAGGTTTGAGATGGTGGGAGGAGGGCCTATATATATAGTGTCATACCTTGAGTTTATTATGAAAATATGTAGGGCATTTTCTAAATTAACTTAAAAAATAAATAAAAGTTATTTAATTTTTAGGGGCAATTGCATATTTTCCAAACAATTTTTAGAAATTGCATATATACCCAACATAAAAATTAAATTACATATATCCTCTCTTTTGTTAAAAGATGTTGTAAATTTACCCATCTTAGTTTTTATTATTAAAAATAAATTATAAAATGACTATTTACCGTTCTTACTCAGAAATTTACTTTTTTTTTTTAATTTCATTATTCATTATTCATTATGTACGTAACCAATTAAACCTCCATGAAAATTTGCATTTCTTTGAGAATGTGAGAAATTGAAAAGCTATTTGAAAACTGGAAGTTTCTTGAGAATTAACATTTTAGTTAAATTCGGAATAAAGTTTAGAGTGAATTCCAAATCTTTAATTTTCAATTCAAGTCGTTGCATATGCGTTTAAAAAGTACTTTTTTAAATCAGAACACGATAGAACGAGAAAAATAGTTGCTTGACATATTTGTTCGCTACTGGTTAACCTTCGACTGCCAGCCACTAGTTAACTCCGCAATCGACTGCCGTTGCTTGCTCCACGAGATACCGACTGTAAGTTTCAAATAAATTGTAAGATAAATATATAAATTAAAAACAATGGAAACTTTATAAAATACATTGTAAGATAAATTTATAAATTAAAGTTTTTAGATATTACAATAATTTAAAATAATATTGTATATATATACAATAGAGAACCAAACTTATGGTTGCGTGCCCATTTTTTTTCATTAAAACGAAATTCTCTTATGTATAAAAATTCATGCTTCTGTTTGGTAAACAAGACAGTCTTTAGTTCAGTTGCTTCGTGCTCTTGTCTCATATGTTATTACCTCGAGTTCGACCCCCGTTAAAGCCTTTTTTTTTTCCCTGTCCTAAATCTAATTGAGAAAGCTTTTTTTTCCTGCCCTAAATCTAATTGAGAAGGCTGCAGCAAACCAGAAAATGAAAAGAAAAGGGAAAGAGAGCACAAAGGAGAAAGCGCAGCCCGTCAAATATGAGGGCTTCAGTTCAAATATGATATTACTCCATGTATTGTATAAATGTTTATAGTGCTAAAAACTTCCTGCAGATTATCACCAAAGCTGATTTAGGTTTTGCTGAGGCTTACATAAACGGAGACTTCTCCCTCATTGATAAAAACAAAGGTCTACTTGATATGTTAACGGTAAATATATGATTTTTGGTTGATATCCAAGTAGTTCTGATTCATGGTACTTCTTACTAATATTTTCCTGGTTGTAGCTTCTTATTGTTAACAGTAATTTAGAAAGTTCAGCCTCAAGATTTAGCAAAAGGTGATTAAAAGTTCCATATAAGTGTCACATTGCAACTTAATATTTGTTTACAATGTTAATCAATTACTTTGTGTGTGGCTTTAATTAGAGGATGGTGGACACCTGTATTTCTAACAGCTGGAATATCATCCGCAAAGTATTTCTATCATCATGTTATGATGAAAAATACTGTCACTCAAGCACGCAGTAACATTTCTCAACACTATGATCTGGCATGTTAAAATTATCTTATCATCTTGAACACCATTTGTGTTCAGTATTCAATTTACATGTCTCCATTCTGATAACAGCAGCCAAAAGAACTTGAAAACATGTAAATAAAGAAATTTCTCTTCTTAATAACTTGGTTATCAATCTCATAGTAGGCTATCAAGCTGCCTAAATAACCAGATGCTTCATATCCTTCAATACGTGCCAAAATCAAAATCGATGCAGCTGTACGTAACTAATATTTATCGATAGGTATGTATTTATTATATCTTAATGTTTTTGTTTTGTAAAAATCATTCGTACTTTTGATTGATTTGAAACATGATAGTCTGCTCACTTATAGGTGTAAGAAATGTTAAAAAGTTATGTGCAACAAAAATGGGTGTGTTCTAATAGACTCGGATATATTTTATAACAGACTAATATTGTTTGTATGGTTTGTTTTATAGAGTCTTTATCTCCATAGCATACGCGATTTTCTCTTCAATCCGATCCATTTCTGGTACTTTCTTTTATGAGTTTAGCTTGCTATGGATAATTATTTGGTTTTTACCTATATATGTTTTATGTGGCACTCTGTAGTTATTGTCCACATTTTCTCACTAATTTTTTATGTTATAAAAATATAGGTATGTAACATGAGGCATTGGTTAAATCATTATGAATATCTTATACTTTGCCTTCCACATGTAAATCTATGTCTTTGTTTCATTTGTTAGCTTCCAGAGGTAAATCAATATGTTCTTATTGGAATCTTATCTTGTGAAAGGGAACCTGATGTTTGTGCATACATATTATTTATTTTATAATGGTGCTGAATGTGAACCATCTCACCATACATATGCTATATTAGTGAGGCACCTTTTAATCTTACAACAAAGGGAAAACATGAGGTTTCAAAATTTTGATCTAGACATTGGTAATATGTGGAAGTTAATGGATTTAGAGACCGCTATGGAGTTATTTTCAGAAATGGTTAAAAGGGATTGTGCACAAAATGTCGTGAGTTTTGAGGCATTAACATTGAATAACCTATTATTTAATGCTATTTTCCTAGGCTTAGTTGCTTCGAATAGCTTGTGTTTGAATTGGTATACCTCGCACCTAATAGCCACGTATCAAAGATTGTGTTACTTTTTAATACATTTCATCTTAGGTCACTTTTGTGTGGTGATGGTTCAATAATTCTCTTACAGGTTAGTTATGTAGATGCAAATTTGTTATCTATGCATATTTAATATATATTCTTCTTAATTGTAGCATGACTAACATGAATGTCTATGCCTGATCACAAGAATGCAAAAATGGAATGTTGTGTTATAAATGCAAAAAGGAGCCAAAGGACCCATGAAGATGTAAGTCTACTTTCTCCCAGTAGTGTTTTTAATTTGTAAATTAGTTTATTAGTATTGAAAGGCATAATAAATATAATCTTTATTCAAGATACTCAAATTCAACAATAAGTTTGATGCTTTGATGTTACAAAATCAGTTGGACGTATTTGATACATGCGATCATGTAAGGAAAAAAATTAACTCTCAGCTTCATAATCATGGTTTTCATAATCATCGTTTTTAGCATATTTCATTTCAGGTATGGTTTCCTCATTAGTCTATTCAAAGTTTGAAGCCATTGTTTCTCTATTTTTATAGTCTTGGATGTATTATTTGTTGCTGAAATTTGATGTCCATATAAAGGCACAGGCTCACAAAAAGGATAAGAAAACTGATGGTCGCATTAAGGTGGGGAGATGTTACTCTATTACGGAACACATTTGTAGTTTTGTACCAGGAAACGTCCGGGTGGAAGAGTTGCTGATCATCCTGCCTTCGTAGTGATCGTGACATGGATCAAATTTTATTTCTATAGTGTTTCATATGTTAATTCAATCTTCTAATAAATTATATTTATTTTTCATGTATGTCTGATAATCCTGACAACTCATATATTTCGGTTTACTCATTTTTATTACCAATTTATGCAGAAAATCTGTATAACCGCAGCAACGCGCGGTTGATCTCTAGTTTAAGTTTAAAATACAAACATTAAAATAAACTAATTTAGTAATTTACAATAATTAGCTTAAAATTAATATAAAATAATTTAACTTGTTAAAAATACAATTTTAAGTTTAAAAATGGTGAATTGATCCCATAATGGGAGAATAGGGTTGGAGAATAGTAATTTTTCTTAATATTTATTTATTAAGATAAATGACGAATAGCCTTGGAGAATATGGTTCAAATTGGCCTGTGATTTTATGAAATGGAGAATGAATCCATGAAATGGAGAATGAATCCATGAAATGGAGAATAGGCTTGGTGAATATAAAAGAAAAAAGCTGACGTGTCATGTTACTATTGGTCTGATATTTTGATAAATCACTTAGTCAAAGGCTAGTTTGTTAATTTTTTTTCAGTCAAGGGCTTCTGCAGTAATTTTCCCTGTGTATGTTAATGTGTATGGCTTTAATAGTGTTTATTTTTTAGTGTTTTTTTGTACCTAACACATATACAAGGGTGGAAAAAACCTGGTTCGGGAAACCGAATCAGACTCAACCCGATAGTTAAACCGGTTTGAGATGATACATGTTCCTACGTGTTCCCCTACCAGTGTGCAAAAACCCATGCCAACCCATTAAGTTGACCGTTGTGGTTCGAATCTATTCGGTTCTTTTTCATACTTTATTTACCATTTTGCCCTCATATCTTAATATAAATAGGTGTTGGATGTTATGATTGTTTGACACCAATAAAAAACGTTATATGCTCTCGTAAATTTAAAAAATGCTCGTTATTCTCTCAATTTTCTAAAAAATCTCTCAAATTGCTTCAACAAGCAGAAACATCGTGCTTCAACGTATTAGTCATAATAAGAAAAGGCTAAAATTGTTCTAATTTAGGTTTTGAAAACTTACACACCGATTTTAACTTAAACAAAAAGAAAAAAAAAAAAAGAACAAATACAAACCGGTTTTAACTTAAATAAAAAGAAATTGATAAACTCCCTCTTCTTGCCTAAAGTCACATCTTGTTCGGACTGGAGTATTAACGGAGCACAAGTAGAATGTATTGACTGGCCACACTCTTGACAATGATAGAACCACAATTCAGGAGTAAGATCATCCTCACAAACTTCACAAAAGTATTTACTCTTGTGGTTCTCAATTGAGGAATAAATTAGCGTCAGTGGGTGCTTGTTATACTTGTTCCTAATTGTTTTGGGCAAATGCAAAGCGCACCGGCAATCCAGCCAGAAATCACATAATCTACATCCAACCAAACCCCATGTCGATGGATAGACGACAAGCATTACATACCCATGTGGTGCTTTTGGATCTGAATAATGGTGCTACTTCTCTTAAAAGTAAGTGACTGGGATGTGCTTCATGCATGATTCTTTCATATATAAATGCACAATGCATATCAATTAGATAGTTGCATGGTCTACAACCATATGCAAATCCATTGCAATGCAAGTCACAAACATCACACCAATTAGATAGTATGTAATTTCATGTTTATCTCGTTGGTCGTAAAAGAGAACAAGCGTGTGTTATGGGTGGTACGGATAGCCTTTTAGTTCAGTGGGACTGGTGAACCACTTGTGACGCCCACTCCTAGACTTGGCACAAGGAGGGGTCACACATCGGGTTTACTCATGAACACATGGTACAACAAAGATAACTAAGCAGCGGAAATTAAAAACTTTTCATATATATATATATATATATATATATATATATATAGAGAGAGAGAGAGAGAGAGAGAGAGAGAGAGAGGAAGGATAAAATGAAAACCTCATTGAGTTTGGAAAACCGTGAAAACCAAGCTAAAAAATTCGTTTTTTGTTCCGATTTTTTTATGGTGACTCTCTAAGTTAAAAAAACCCCCTTTATGCAAAAAAGTAAAAAAAAACGCCTAGTAATTTTTTTTTAATTTTTTTTATAACCGATGTTACATATGTAACAGGGTAATGTTACATATGTAACATCAGTTATATAATATTTAAAAAAAAAATTACTAGGCGTTTTTTTTACTTTTTTGCATAAAGGGGTTTTTTTTAACTTAGAGAGTCACCATAAAAAAAATCAGAACAAAAAACGATTTTTTTAGCTTGGTTTTCACGGTTTTCCAAACTCGTAGAGGTTTTCATTATATCTCTCCCCTATATATATATATATATATATATATATATATATATATATATATATATATATAGAGAGAGAGAGAGAGAGAGAGAGAGAGAATAAGGATCATTGAAAAACCCTTGAAGTTTTGGAAAACTTGGAAAATCTCTTTCCACCAATCACAACATTTCAATTAATTTTTTATTTTTCTTGTAATTAAAGGGTAATTATGTAACACCCGTGTCCGATCCATTTACAAAACCCGACCCGAATTTGAACTTGTCACGCAAATCGAATTTTGATTTAACGATTACCGGGAGAATTTGTCCAAATTATACATTTAAATCATGTTTGGCTAATTCCATAATCATTTTCAAAAACAAAATAATAAATTTACAAGGTTTTAGGTTAGACGATTTGATTAAAACGAAAATAAAGCAATTTTGTGCTTTTACGCACTTTCGGTATTCGATTTATCGTTTACTAGGAATCTCGGGAATTTTATCTCAAAATATATACTTTGGAACATTCTAAAATCATTTTTTTACATTTAAAACCAAATGATTAAATGATTGAGTAATTTTGTTAATTAAAACGCAATTAATTAAATTTACCGTTTTTCGTGCAATTTCGTTAATAACCGGGAATCACGTAAATTTACAAAAATCATATTTTAATGTTCCTTGGTATTTTATAAGGTCAATATAAGTTGCTCATAAAATTTTGGAGGTTAACGAGTTAGAATAAGCTCGAACGAATAAAAAGAAAAATAAATATATACTGAATACGTATTTTTATACCTCGTTAAATGTATCCCGAGCTTTATAAATCTTAAGAAAGTATTCTAATATCATGTTGAAGTTAAAACATTAGTTAAATCGAAAGATACAAAGGTAAAACGCATAAAACAAAAGTTAAGGGACTAAATGTGCAATTTATTAAAAGTTATGAAACGCACGTATCCGTATATCATCAAGCATGTTCCGAGCCTTAAAAACTTTTATAAACATGTTTTATAATGTTTTGGTGCATAAAATAACAGTTTCGGAGAAATCCGGGGCTTATAATGTAAATATAAACTTGAGGGACCAAAACTGCCAAAGCAGCAAAGTGCTTCGCGGGTCGCCGAGCCCTAGGCTCACCCGGCGCGTACCGCCCACCGACACCGTCGCAGATTTTTGTTTTTTGCGAACTTGCAGCCGACGTTTAACCTTGCTACGCGTCATTTTCGATCGATTAGTCACCTACATACGTGTCTACACTGAGTTGCGACCCTAACCACTATAAAAGCTCGACCGGATCATCCTTTTTCACTCACCAATTCACGATTTCTTCACTCTAAAAACCCTAAGTCGCATCTGTTCCTTTCCGGCCAAAATCCGATCAATCCGAGAGGTGTTAGAAACTGAACTTCTGCAGTTACACGTTATTAGGTATGCTCTACAAAAGCCCTCTATCAATTTCTGTTAATTTTGTTGTTTTGATCGAGATTTAAAACCATCCAAAAATTAGGGTTCTTGATGTAATTCTTCAATTCTGGGTAATTGGGAAAGAATTAGGGTCTGAAATTTTGAAGGTTATGATGTTATAACATATATTAAAGAACCCCTAAGTCAATTTCATGATATCTAAACGTTTAGTATTTTATCTAAAAATATTTCAAAATTAGGGTTTTCACGTCGTTATTCTGCCCAAATTAAGAAAAAGGTATTAAATTAAGGTTTACTATTTTAAGGAATATTATAATATATCATAATAAATAAAACCCTAAGTTTTTACAATTTTATAAATTGTTTTGATATTTATTTAATAAATACATTAAAATTAGGGTTTTCTAGACGTTGCTTTGCCAAAATTTAACAAACGGGTTAAGTTTAGGGCTAATCCTTTAAAAGTATATTATAAAATAATGTTTTAAGCAAAAGCCCTAAATTTATTTCATTTAATAAAAGATTTTGCTATTTATTTGATAATTATTCCAAAATTAGGGTTTTGAATATGGTTACTAAATATTAAACAAACCGGAAAGTAGTGAAACTTGATTTTTGGTCTTAGAATATATTTATACATATAATAAGTGTATATGAGTTCAAAAGTGATAAATGAATTAACTATTAAATAAATTACCAAAACCCTAATTTACCAATAAAAGGGTAAAATGGTCTTTTGACCTAACGCTCCTTAAGTTCCTCGTGTCCTTAGAACTATAATCATTATCATTCCCTATATTCATTTAGCATGTTCGTTTCAGTAGGATAATCTTCAGATTATTATCTCTCGCAATTGATTCCATCGCTCGTTTCCGATCTACTATTCAGGTGAGTATCCACTAAACCCCCTCTTTTAATATTATAGGATGTGATGCGATATCAACCCTTGTTATCATTACAAGGGTGATTCCTTCAAATGATGATCTGAGTAGTGAGTATTCACAAACCTCATATTTTAAACATTTTGGGGTGTAACATGTATCTTTATTCAAAATTGTTTCTCTAAACCACAAACGCGATTATATGATAATTTGATACGTTCTATGTATGTTAAATATGTGTGGATTATTGTGATTGGTTTGATCTAGCACTGTTACTAATTCTATCTCGAAGCGTACTCATTAACACATCGAGTCGGGTTAACAATAATAGATCTATTGGTTTGACAACCCACTTAGCCTGCCTGGAGGCGTCAAGTGATTGGAAGCCTAGTTGTCTAGGGTTTGATGCGCTCATTCATTGGCTTTAACTCATTACTTGATTGACTATATATATGAAAATATCTGGTTATACATATATCGCTGTTATTGAAATTATACTTATATTATTTAAACATGTGTTTACTCACCAACTACTTTTGTAGTTGACACTTTATCTTATACATGTTGCAGGAACCTATACATGAGCTATGTTGTGATCACGCTAGGATTGTTGGACCTAGATTAAAGACTTTAAATCAGTTTGATATGCATTACTGCATATTCTTGTACAATATCTTGAATTGATTAATGAAAAAGGGCATGTTTAAGTATTACAACTTACTTTAGTTGTCATTGATGAGAGGTTAAAATGTACACTTTATTTTATATCAATCACTCCCTCTACACACCAAATTGTATATAAAATAGGTTGAGTTAATGAGTTTTGGTGTTTAGATGTGTTATTGGGTAAATGAGCTAAAACGATGTAATTAAGTTGAACACGAGCTATATTAATCAAAGATTAAGTTCTATATTTTATTGTTATATTAAGAGTTTTTATATATATATAAAGAAATAAATAAACAAGTAAATAAAAAGATGATTTGTGTATGTGTTCAATTTGTGCAGGTGAAGAATTAAAAAAAAAACAAGAGAGCACGTGAGATGCATGTGGCATCTAAATAATTCCATGGGTGTGAACATAAATTATTGAGAAAGAATGCACGTGACCTAGACATGGGATTGAATTAATTCTTTTCAGTGCATGTTCACAATTGTAATTTGCCCCCCCACTAAATAATATATGGGCCGAGACAATTAGGATTGGGCCGAAAGTGCAACAATAATTCAATAAATGGAGGATGAGGAGTTGAGGACATCACGTGGGGGGTAGGGGCCCATCCATGAGAATTAAGAGTTGAGTTGAAGAATGAATTAAGAGGTTGGACAGATTCGTAGAGGGGAGTTCGCATAGAATTCACGCCAGAGCCTCCGACGGCTGGAAGGCAGCCTTTGGCTGCGTACGAATCAAGGCAGGATCTTGCTGTTCGTGTGTTCAAAGAGTTCAAGGAAAGAGATCAAGTTTGGTTTGTTTTAATTTTAACTATTGTGTTTAACGATATTAGTTGATTGTTATGATGAACGGTTTGATGGTGACAGTATCTGAGTTGTTCATTATGATTGTTGGCTAATTTTCTTTAACTGCTTTTGGTGAATGGTTGTGTAAAATCGTTCTTTTCTTAACTGGTTAATTGCTAATTGTTCCGGAATACTTGCTACCGTTGAACACCCGCATGCTAAATTGTTTAATCTAACTAGTAACCTAGGGTTTTAGTGGTCCACTGTTTAATGATCTAGCACTTTCTTGCGGCAGGACTAATCAGCCCATTAGAAATTTAGGTTATTAGGTTAAGGAAGCAATTGGGGACTATGTCTATGTAGTATTAGCAATTGATTAGGTTTTGCCCAGATCGGTAGCCAACCATGATCCAAAAGTAGTTAACTTGTCACATAAGTTATCTTAGCTTTAATAGTTTTCTTAGTTGTTAAGTTAGTTAATTAGTAGTTAATCAATCAATTCACTCAAAAACAGCCAAGAGGCAATGCTAGTTAATTAACTAGATTAAGTTAGTTTAGTTTAGGTTAGATCAATCTAGGTTAGTGACAGTAATCTAGGTTTAGGTAGTTAATTTAGTTAGGTAGTTAAATTCTAAATCACTAGTGACCACTAACTCCCCTGGATTGATACCCTACTTACCCTATCTATAGGTTTAAGTTTAGGATTATTTGTAGCGGTCTCGACAACCGTTATCAGTCATGT